>CBVK0101751753.1:0-21197 GCA_900067695.1 Picea abies | reverse complement strand
TCAGTAGTTTGTTCTTGTGTCAATGCGGCCTCCTCTATTGTTGGATCAGATTCAGATCTGAGTTTTATTTTGGTCTTGGATGATACTTCTTGACTGTTTTGTTGGTGCATGAGATGCTGAAGTGTCTCCTTTGAGCAGCCAATTCTGTCCATCTTAGCAGGGTCAGCCACCGAACCTGTCCACCCATCTGATGTACTTCCTTTAGGGTGTCGGATCTACCCTTTAGGACCTGCGGCCTCTTTTCTGGGCTGAAGTTTTGCTAAGTGTAGGCTGCGACCTCTCCTTCTGGCAGCTGCGTCGTATGCTGAGAATCCTATGGAGGGTTTACCCTCTTGCAGTCCAGAAATGATGAGTGAAAGATTTTGCTGATGAAGGATATGACCACTTCTTGTCCAAAATTCTGTGTAGAGGGTTTGTTATTTTGACTTGGGGAGAGTATGCTAATTTGTTGTCCTAAGATCTGTGTGAGGATCTTTTGTGGATGATCTACTTGTTGTCCTAGATCTGTGTGAGGATCTTTTTGTGGTTGATTTACTTGCTGTCCTAGATCTATGTGAAGATCTTTTGTGCTTGATCTACTTGCTGTCCTAGATCTGTGTGAGAGTTTGCTTGTAGTTGTTTTCCTTGTTGTCCAGATCTCCTTCCTGTGCTATCACTGTTTATTGGATGGTTTCCTGAAGGGGTTATTTGCTGCTATGACTATGGTTTATTATTGTTTTCTTTGGGGTTTCCTAACTATGGAAAAACTGTCCCACAGTTCTCTTTGACAGAGATCAAACCCTAGAGGATTGATCTATGAACCAGACTATGTCTGAGCATACTTACAGAAGCATATATCTACTCATGTGACAGGTACATCTCTCAATGATTCAGGAGGTAAGTTACAGTTTATTTTATATTCAGTAATATTGTTTGTTTCAGATCTGTTTATCTCCTATGTCCTATGCTGATCTAGTGAACAGAAATTTTAAAAGTATTTTTTTTTCAATTTTTTCTCTATTTCTAACATGGTTTCAGAGCTTAGGGCGTGTAGGAGCTCAAGAGTTGCAGACTTGAGCCTGCGTAGATCCACTTCTTAGGGTTCACTGATCAGCAGTCATTGAAACCTAAATTCAAGTTGCTCTGTTCTCCTTGACTTTCTGTTTGTTTTGAAGTAAAGAGAGAGTACTTGTAAGGGCACCTAGTATCAATTTTTTTTTTTTTTGCTTTCTGAAAGTTGTTTTTACTTTCGGTGCTTAGTGATGGACACATAGGGTGCCATGAACAGCGTGGACCTCTGATCCAAGGAAAGGTAGAATGGGCTAAGAAATGGCCTTCTTTTAATTCATTGTTGTGTTTGTGACGATAGCCTCTCATAGAACTTTTATTATGAGCAGTGTACTCCATGATATCTTTATAGTGAACAGCTCTAGCAGCCACGGTTTTGTTTTCCAGTGATCTGTGTATTCCAGAAGTATTGATTTTGTGAGAGATATTATAATTTGGAGCACTGAGGGATATTGTGTTGTCACTAGTCTATAGGTGCACAGAGATTCATGCAAGCATTAAATTTAAGTGCTATAATTCAAGCCAAAACTGTTTTATGGTTGTAACTGTAACAAAATATCTTCAGCTTTTAAATCTGATCAACCTACCTAAATGACTCCTTACTGGTGACACCATTAAGTTGGTGAGGATTACTCACCCAATTCAAGTGTTGACTCTACCTTGAATTACTCTCTGCTGTTGGATACTTCCACATCCAGTTATAGCAAATGTTTCCTTATCTATTGAAAGATATAGGATACCACCAGCCATCGGTTAAACTTGTTGCCCTCATCTTTAATGTACTTCTGACAGTTAAATGTTATCAGAACAAGCACTGTAGTCAAGTCTTAACAGCAAACCAATAATTATCATTGACAGAAATATAGAAGCTCCTCGCAGTTGGTCTCTTTACATTGCTTAAGGGGAGGATGATTCGTTTTCTGCTAAGACATTCATTGGGTACTTAGCTTCAGATGGCTCTGGTTGGAGAAGAGAATAGATGATCTCTGTACTCCTGTTGAATGGTTGAGAATTTAATCATCTTTGATGAAATTAAATCCCCAAGAGAGGCAACCATAAACTCACTACTATGGTTCTTGGCAGATGGCATTTTTTTTTGGTTTGAGAATAACATCTCAATAGAAGATAGTCATATTTAATTTATTTCCTTTTCTAATATGGATACCAGGGTGTTGATTCCAGATTTAGAGTCTGTAGGCATCGACTCAAAATTTAAATTGCCTACAATGTTAATAAACATGTTGTTATGTTGTTAACTTAATGTTGTTTAGAAAAGGTCTAAAAGATTGGGCTCAGCCGGGGAGAGTGAAAGACTATCTTATTATACACTTGTGGAATGCAATTTTAGATGCCAAGTAAACTTGTCTGGATTATTGGTGGAGTGACCAATGCTAGTTGAGAGAGATTTCCTATTAGGAGAATCTGGAGGCTAGTGTTATTTATTTTTGGTGGATCCTTGGTTTTCTGTTGTAGATTCCTTGAGATCGTGTTCAAGTCCATTTTGATCAGTTTTAAGTAACTTTGATCAGAAACCAAACTCTTATAAAAAGGGTCCTGCATAGACATCAAGCTAGTAGGACAGTTACTTGAACTAACAGTTACTGCATACACAAAGATGCCCCAGATAACTTCAGTTGGCTGCAAAGCACATGTGTGTCTTCAGCCCAAGCTAGTTTAAGAACTCAATAAAGCTGCCTGTTTTCCGTTATATGTATCCTGCAGTTTATGAGGTCACATGACAGAAGCATAATCTGGTATAAGTCTGACTCAGCTTTTCATATTAAACTTGGTACCTGCACCAAGCACATCTTGCAGAGATACGACACCAGATCAGAGTCATAGGATCTTGTGGGTTCAGAGGGAGCCAGTTGGCACATACAGTGATGCAGACATTTTATGAGACTTAGAGGGAGCAGTCCATGTATGTGAGTTAGGCCATAACATGCAACAGATAGCAGTATTGAGATTAAATTTGTGATCCATGACTTCTCTCAGATATAAGGGATTATCTATGATGAGATCCTTACTTCTAATGCCAAATTACTTCATCAAGATCATTACCTCTCTTGCCGCAGTGTCTGATTTGGAAACTTCACCAGATAAATGTTAAGACTGATTTTCTTAACGATGAAGTTGAGCAAGAGGTTATATCAAACAGCCTTAGAGGTTCGTAATCCATGGGAAAGAATCCCATAAATTGTAGCAAGCTCCGAGAGCTTGGTATGGAAGAATTAACAGTTTCTCTACAGAGTCTTGGGTTCACCAAGAGTATTGCAGAGTGCAATCTTTATATAAAGATTGTACAGAAGCATCCTGTTATCTTAGGATGATTTGTTCCTTACAGGAAAGAAAAAATATTGATAGCTCAGAATTAGCTTTCCAGCAAAAGTTGAAATGAAAGACTTGGGTCTTCTACTTTATTTTCTGAGCTTAGAGGTGTGGCAGAAACAAGGTGAGATCTTTCCCTCACAAGAGCAAGTACGTAGTTGATATGCTCCGCAGACTTGGCATGTTAGACTGTAAGTCCATATCCACACCGATGATTCCTAAACTGAAGAAGTTACAAGATCAAACTACAGTTTCAGATCCGGAAGACCTCATCGGGTCCTTGATGTATCTTATACATACCAGACCGGATATTTATCATGCAGTGAATGCCCTTATCCAGTTCATGTGTGAACCAAAGCATATTCATATGGTTGTTGTTAAATATTCTGAGATATGTTCGGGGGTCTATAGCCTATGGGCTTAGATACACTTCAGTAAAGGTGTAATGCTTCATGGATACAGATTCAGATTGGATGGGCAATACAGTGGACCGGAAGAGTACTTTCGGATATTGTTTCAGCTTGGGTTCAATTATGATCTCCTGGTCCAGTAGGAAACAGGGCTCCATAGCCCAGAGCACTGCAGAGGCAGAATACATTGCTGCAAATGTTGCCTGCAAAGAAGCAGCATGGCTCAGAAAGCTACTCTCAGTTTTGTTCAGTGTTGAGTTGGATCCCACAGCAATCCACTGCGATAACCAGAGTTGTGTAAAGCTCTTTGTGATTCCTGTGTTTTCATGACAAACACATTGAGATGAGATATCACTATGTTCGGAACATAGTGCAAAAGAACATTCTCAGTATTCAGTGTGTTCCGACAGCGGAACAAACCGCAGATATTTTGACCAAGCCTCTGTCATTGACAAAGTATGTGTACTTACGAGACAAGCTTGGTGTTGTTGAGAATGCCTCTCTTGCTGAGAGGGAGTGTTGAAATTAATGCAACTACAAGAGTCATTCTCCAGAGGATGGAAAAGACCCTAGCTGTGGACTAGGGCCCTCAACACACTCCTGGGGTTTCTTGGTATGAGACCAAGTAGTGAGAGCCATGGCAAAAGACCCTAGTGAGGGCCCCCAGTATATGACTGGGGTTCTTGGTCTTGGACCAAGTAGTAAGTCCCTAGATGTGTCTAGGGCCCCTAGATGTGGTCCAGGGAATCCTTGCCCGATGCTTGGATTGATCATTGGATATGTTCCTTGGTGGTTGACATAAGTCCCTAGATGTGTCTAGGGCCCCTGGCTGTGTTACAGGGAATCCTTGCTCAGTGCCTGGATTGATCCTTGGATGTGTTCCATGGTGGTTGGTATAAGTCCCTAGATGTGTCTAGGGCCCCTGGATGTGTTCCAAGGAACCCTTTCTTAATGCATGGGTTGATAAGACCCTAGATGTGTTCTAGGGCCCCTAAATGTGTTCTGGGGCAACCTGGTCCTTGACTAGGTAGATCTTGGTGTAATACCAAGATGTGTCGATGTGTGATCTTCTTCCTCTCTCCTGGGATGGTCTATGAGACCTAGGAGTGTCTATGAAGATGGACATGACCACATTGTTGATGTGTAATACCAAGATGTGTTGATGTGTGATCTTCTTCCTCTCTCCTGGGATGGTCTATGAGACCTAGGAGTGTCTATGAAGATGGACATGACCAGATTGTTGATGTACCCCTTTATGCAGTGATGATAAAGTTTATAGGTCACTATGAGACTCATGTGGACATGTTTTGCCATTATGTAACACCCCTTGACTTTGTCTTAAAAGGTAACCCCTTGTTATTTTGCTTTCACTCTTGTTTTATGTGATAGGGATCTTGTTTTATGTGATAGGGATCTTGTTTTATGAGATTGGGGTTTTTAATTTATTAATTGACAATTTAATTAATATTTATAGTAATTAAATGTCAATATTTATTTTTAATTTTAAATGCTCTAACCCCTCTCCCTAAGTATAAATAAGACCCTACCCCTCTAGCATTCTACATACACTTTTCACTCCTCTCTCTCCTTGTTGCGGCTACCTCAGTAGTTTGTTCTTGTGTTGATGCAGCCTCCTCTATTGTTGGATCAGATTCAGATCTGAGTTTTATTTTGGTCTTGGATGATACTTCTTGACTGTTTTGTTGGTGCATGAGATGTTGAAGTGTCTCCTTTGAGCAGCCGATTTTGTCCATCTCCGCAGGGTCAGCCACCGAACCTGTCCACTCATCTGAAGTACTTCCTTTAGGGTGTCGGATCTACCCTTTAGGACCCGCGACCTCTTTTCTGGGTTGAAGCTTTGCTAAGTGTAGGTCGTGACCTCTCCTTCTAGCAACTGCATGGTATGTTGAGAAGCCTATGGAGGGTTTACCCTCTTGCAGTCCAGAAATGATGAGTGAAATATTTTGCTGATGGAGGATCTGCCCACTTCTTGTCCAAAATTCTGTGTAGAGGGTTTGTTATTTTGACTTGGGAGGGTATGCTAATTTGTTGTCATAAGATCTGTGTGAGGATCTTTTGTGGATGATCTACTTGTTGTCCTAGATCTGTGTGAGGATCTTTTTGTGGTTGATTTACTTCTTGTCCTAGATTTATGTGACGATCTTTTGTGGTTGATTTACTTGATGTCCTAGATCTGTGTGAGGATCTTTTTGTGGTTGATCTACTTGTTGTCCTAGATCTGTGTGAGAGTTTGTTTGTAGTTGTTTTCCTTGTTGTCCAAATCTCCTTCCTGTGCTATCATTGTTTATTGGAGGGTTTCCAGATGGGGTTATTTGTTGTTACGACTATGGTTTATTATTGCTTTCTTTGGGGTTTCCTAACTATGGAAAAATTGTCCCACAATTCTCTTTGACAGAGATCAAACCCTAGAGGGTTGATCTATGAACCTAAACTATGTCTGAGCATACTGACAGAGGCATACATCTACTCATGTGACAGGTACATCTCTCAATGATTCAGGAGGTAAGTTACAGTTTATTTTATATTTAGAAATATTGTTTGTTTCAGATCTGTTTATCTCCTATGTCCTATGTTGATCTAGTGAACATAAATTTTAAAAGTATTTTTGTTTTCATTTTTTTCTCTATTTCTAACAAAAACATAAATGTACAAAATAACCTAAAGTCAACATGACTTATTTAATGCCTATGTCCAATCTCTAATTGACCATTATTATAGTCTAACATTAAGTTTAACAACATCCCTTAATGGTCAATCCACTAACTACAGCAAGCTTATCTCGAAATTCTACATATTTTTCAAGTCCCAAAGACTTGGTGAAAATGCCTGCTATTTGGTCCTCTATTGGACAATATTACAGCTCAATAGATCCATCATCTACGAGATATCAAATGAAGTAGCAATGTATCTCAACATGTTTGGTACGCTCGTGGAAGACTGGAATCTTGGCTAGTTTAAGCACCCCTTGATTGTCATAGAATAGGGATGTTGGCTTTGTTTACTACATCTTCATGTGTGAAAACATCCTCTTAAGCCAAACTACCTCACATGATACTTTTACTACTCCTTGGTATTTTTCTTCTGTCAACGAAAGGGCTACTACATATTGCTTCTTACTGGTCCATCTGACTACACTCATGCCAAGATTGAAGAGATATCCAAAAGTTGATTCTCTATCATCCAGACAACCTGCCAAATCTACGTCTATATACCCACATACCCACACAGCCTAGGGTCTTTTCTTCTATTATACAGAATGTCAAAGTCAAGTGTCCCTGTCACATATCTCAACACCCTCTTCACTGCAATCCAATGCTCTAGCCTCTACCTTCGACGTTGTCATGAATTTGGAAATAAATCTCACATTGTGACTCAAATAAGGGCTAGTGGCTATAAGGTATATCAAGCTCCCCACTAGCTCCTTGTAGACTAACTCATCAACTACCTTAGAGTCGTTCTTGGCTGAAAGTTTCAGCCCTTTCTCTCCATAGGTGTAAACAAGATTTTGCAATATCCCATTCTGAATTGGTCAAATAAACTCCTAGCATATTTCTTTTGTGAGACAAAAATGTTGCTACGTGTTTGCCAAACTTCTACAGCTAGATAGTAATGTAGGAGGCCTAGATCTATCATGTCAAAAGCTTTACTCATATTACATTTGATCTGTTCAATAGCACTTGCCTCACTACCTGTAATAATGATGTAATGTACATATATGACTTGTATAATGATATCATTACCAATGCTTTTGACATACAAATTAGAATTTGAAGGACTCTACTAGAATCCCTATTCATCCAAGTACCTGCCAATCTTAATGTACCATGCCCTAGGTGCCCGCTTCATGCCATATAGATCATTCTTTAGTCTGCAAACAAGATGCTCCTTCCCTGGAACCTAAAAACCGTGTGGTTGATACATGTAGACTTCTTCCTCCAAATCTCCATTAAAGAATGAACTCTTCACATCCATCTAATAGACCTTCTAACCAATTGTGTTGCCATGGCTAGAACTAATCGAATGGTACTCAAAAGCACATTGAGTACCAAAATCATATTGACCTTCAATGACCTATGGAAAGGCATTTGTGAAGCAGCAGCAATCCCTGGTATCACTGAAAAAGAAGCAAAATCATGCTTTAAATCTACTACCTTGGAATCAAAGTTGAAGAGTAGCAGACCAGGGAGTAAACCAGCCATTCCAACATCAAACAAACAATGTGCCATATGGGAGGACAAAGACCAAAAGGCATATGTTGTGATCTTTGCGACAATAAGTGAAGAGGTGAGCCATCATATTGCTTCTATTAACAACTCCTATAGTTCCTTGAAGAGATTGAATGACTTGCATGACACACTCTGAACTAGAACTCATACAACTAATGGTGAAGTTGTTCAACCTAGAGTTGAAGAATGATGACCCTATGACTTTAGCTTCAAAAATCAAAGCCATAATGCATGACATTGAGGCCACTGGAGTGAAGATAGATCTCCCTCTCACAACCTTCATTAAGGCCCTCTACCCTACATATTCTCACTACCTTGAATCATTGCAAAAATGTGGTCAAATGAAATCCATCCCATTTGACAAGCTGGTGGAGAAAGTTGCAGAACATGAGAAAGCCTTTGGAAAGAAGTCAGCGCCTTCAACTGGCAAGACAGTGTACCTTGTTCGAAAAGAGAAGAGTAAACCACATGATTCTTCCAAAGGAGAAAGCAGCAGAAGAGGACGTGGACGTGGAAGAAATACTTCCAGAGGCAGGGGGGTAGACATAACCAAGGTGATAGATCCAATCTTCATTGTACCTGTTGCAAAAAGAATGGGTCACATGAAGGAAATGACTACAGAGTTCCATGGGATAAGATCAAAGAAAATAGACAGAATAAGAAAGAGGACAAAGGTAAAACTTCAAAACCAACAAAAGGTAATCCATGTGAATCTGCCCATTGCAATATAGGAGTAATCGAAGATTTATTTAACACTTTATATACTCCTTGGAAAGATGCATCGCTTCTTGACACAAGAGCAACCTCCCAAATAACATTCTGAAAAGACTTCTTCGAAGACTTCAATGACAATGTAGATGGCATAGTGTATTTTGCAAATAAGTCGAGTCTCAAACATTGGGAAATGGACACCATCAGACTTAAGTTGCCTAGATTCCCGGATTTTCTGCTGCATAATGTGCTCTATCTTCCTTAGCTACAAAGGAGCTCATTGTCCCTTGTGCACATCAAACATCAAAGCCACTTTGTTCACATGATCAGCGGCAATGTTGAAATACGAACGATTCTGACAACATGCTTGTTATGACCGGAATGGAAGATGGAAGACTGTTGAAGTTGAATGGAACATCTGCCCATACACAAAATGTTGCATACCTCTCTCATCATGGTGAAGGTATAATGTCATCTAATCTTTTGTGGCATGCTAGATTTGGCCATATTAATTATGAGTCTTCGTTTGTTGAGAAAGAATGGTGTTTTTGGTTTTCCTACTATTCCCAGGAAATTGAAGCAATGTGACGAACAACCTGAAGGTTTCGTGGTCCATGAGAAAGAATCTCATGTGTGCAAACTCAAGAAAGCCCTGTACGAGTTGAAGCAAGCTCCGAGAGCTTGGTATGGTAGAATAGACAGCTTTCTACAGAGTCTTGGATTCACCAAGAGCATAGCAGATCCCAATATTTATATTCAGATTATACAAAATCATCCAGTTATCTTAGTCTTATACGTGGATGATTTGTTCCTCATTGGAGAGGAAAACTTGATAACTCAGACTAAGAGGGAGATTTCCGCAGAATTTGAAATGAAAGACTTGGGGCTCATGCATTATTTCTTGGGCTTGGAGGTGTGGCAGAAACCAGGTGAGATCTTTCTCTCACAGAGCAAATATACAGTTGATGTGCTCCGCAGATTTGGCATGATGGACTATAAGTCCATGACCACACCAATGATATCTAACCTAAAGAAATTACAAGATCAGGTTACAGGTTCAGATCCAGAAGACCCCACCTTATATCAGCAGATCATTGGATCATTGATGTACCTTGTACATACTAGACCAGACATTTGTTATGCAGTAAATGCCCTCGGCCAGTTCATGTGTGAACCGAAGCATATACATATGGTTGATGTTAAACATATTATGAGATATGTTCGAGGGACTATAGCCTATGGTCTCAAATACACTTCTAGTGGAGGTGTAATGCTTCATGGATTTACAGATGCAAATTGGATGGGCAGTACAGTGGATCGGAAGAGCACTTCCGAATTTTCCTTCAGTTTGGGTTCAGCGATGATTTCCTGGTCCAACAGGGAACAAGGCTCCATAGCCCAGAGCACTACAGAAGCAGAATACATTGTTGCAAGTGTTGCTAGCAGAGAAGCAGTGTGGCTCAGGAAGCTAATTTCAGACTTGTTCAGTGCAGAGCTAGAACCCACAATCATCCATTGTGACAACCAAAGTTGTATAAAGCTCTCCGAGAATCCGGTGTTTCACGACAGGTCGAAGCACATTGAGATGAGATATCACTATGTCCGAGACATGGTGCAAAAGAACATTCTCAGTATTCAATATGTTCCGACGGCAAAACAGATGACAGATATTTTGACCAAGCCACTGTCCTTGAAAAAGTTTGCGTACTTTCGAGACAAGCTTGGTGTTGCTAAGAATGTCTCTCTTGCTAAGAGGGAGTGTTGAATTTAATGCAGCTGCAAGAGCCATTCTCCCTGGAGGATGGCATAAGACCCTAGTTGTGGATTAGGGCCCCCAGTACACTCCTGAGGTTCTTGGTCTGGGACCAAGCAGTTAGAGCCATGGCAAGAGACCCTTGTGAGGACCCCCAGTAAATGACTGGGGTTCTTGGTCTGGGACCAAGCAGTAAAGACCCTGGATGTATTCTAGGGCCCCTTGATGTGTTCCAGGGAATCCTTGCCCTGAGCCTAGATTGATCCTTGGATGTGCTCCTTGGTGGTTGATATAAGTCCCTAGATATGTCTAGGACCCCTGGATGTGTTCTAGGATACCCATGCCTAAAGCATGGGTTTATCCTTGGTCTTGTACCTTGGTGGATAAGACCCTAGATGTATTTTGGGGCAACCTGGTCTTTGATCAAGTAGATCTTGGTGTAATACCAAGATGTGTTGGTGTGTGATCCTCTTCCTCTCCCAGGATGGTCCACAAGACCTAGGAGAGACTATGAAGATGGACATGACCACATTGTGTGATGTACCCCTTATGCAGTGATGATAAAGTTAATTGGTCACCTTAAGAATCATATGGACATGTTTTGTCACTAAGAAAACCCCTTTGCCCTTCCTAACCCCTTGTTTGTTCTTCACCCTTTGGTTTTTGAGTTTGGGTTTGAGTGGGGTTTAAATTTTTGTTTTAGGGCTTAGTAAGATTAAAATAGAAATATTAATTAATATTTAATATGACATATTAAATTAATATTTATATTAATTATTATTTGAATAACCTAAGCCCTAGCCTAAAACTATAAATAAAACCCTTTCCCTCTCTATTCCTACACACACACACTCTCATATTCTAAGTGGCGGATTGCTCTGAGATTTTCCTAAGTGTTGCGGCCTCCTTTGGTTGTTTCAGTTCGGCTTCCTTTCTTTGTGTTGGATAGTGATCTAGGTGCTGCATTGAGGGTTGTTGTGTTGAGGGTTGTTCCATTTGTTGCTGCCAGGTCCACCCTCCATCATTTTTGTTCTGTCTAAAGTTGTCGGCCACCCTTCACTCTGCCAGTCTTCAAGCAGTCGGCCCTCTTCTAGAGGTTGTCGTCCCATTCTCTGTGCAGATCAGATACCTATGAGGGCCGCAGCTATCATGCTGAGTTGCTAGCCCCTTTCAGTAGGCAACCGTCTTCCTTTTGAGAAGATCTGGAACTTCCAGGGCTTCTCTTTTGTTGTCACTGAGACAAGGGTTTACTTCCAGAAATCTGTTTGGGATTTGTTGTCATTTCTTTGAGGCTTTTCTATGGTGGCAAAACAGTCCTATATTCTCTTTGATAGAGATCTAACCCCTAGTAGTTGATCCATGAGTCCAAGACTATATCTGAGCATAAATTCAAAGGCTTAACATTTCACATGTGTGTCAAGCTCCTTCTTCATTACACAGAGGTAATCTTCAGAGGTAAGTTGCAGTTGCACTTCAGTTTGATCTATTTGCTTAAACTCAGATCTACTATTTGAAATGTTGAATGTTCTAGATCTATAATTATTCTTGGTTCAGAAATCTATTAGCTGACATTACTCAGAAATATTTGTTTAGTTCAGATTTGCATTACTCAGAAATATTTGTTTAGTTCAGATCTACCACTCTGCATACTCAGAAATATTTTATTGTTCAGATCTAACTGTAATGTTTCAGATCTACTGTTTTCTTATACATCTCTGATCAGAGTTTTTATTTTAGATCTACTATGTTCTTACTGATCTAGCTAACAGAAATTTTAAAAGTATATTTTCTGTTCTTTTCTTTATTTCTAACAGATCTACCCATCATCATTTCATTTTTTCAATACTACAACACTTGTATTGCCAAAGCTACTCTTCATTTCACCTTGAGACCTTATTGCCTAAGCTTTAGCAATCCTACCTTAGGGAATCCCCCCTCGGTTGGAGAAGATCCAATCTAAAGTGTGAAGAGGGTTGGGTTGGTGTGGTGACATTGGCCTCCCTCTTAGTTGCCCATAGGCTAGTACCAATCTTTTGTACTTTAATCTAAAGGTGCTGGTTTGTGAGGTAACATGACTAAAACAATATAATGGAAGAATGAACCTGTAGAGAAATAGCATGGAGCATAGGGTCGCCCTTGCCTAGGGAACTTGAAGTTTTAGCACTTAGCTACAATGATCCTACCAGGGCACTATAATTTATTTTTTGATGGTTCATATATTATTCTGCCTTCAGTTAGTCTGTATGTACTAAAGCCTTATTGGAGTGCACTTCATGGCTGTCTAATGCTGAACACTTGGAATATTGAGCCTTGTAGAGAGATAGCATGGAATGTAGGGCCATCGTTGCCTGGGGAACATGAAGTTTTAGCACTTAGCTACAATGATCCAACCAGGGTACTATGGTTTAAGTTTTTCATGGTTCATATATTATTCTTCCTTCTGCAATTAGTCTGCATGTACTAAAGCCTTATTGGAGTGAAATTCACAGCTGCTTAATGCTGAAATAGTGGAAGAATGGGCCTTATAAAGAGATAGCATGGAACATAGGGCCATCCTTGCCTGGGAAACTTGAAGGTTTAGCACTTTAGCTATGGTTCATTTTTTTATGGTTCATATCTTATTCTGCTTTCTGCAGTTAGTCTGCATGTACTAAAGCCTTAATGGAGTGCACTTTATGGCTGCATAATGCTGAAAAAAACAAAAATACCAAAAGCAAGGAACAAATAAATAGCATAAAGAATAGGAGGCATACGTTTGTAGGAACCACTTATGTAAAAGTCTCCTAGCTTCAGAAAAGATCTCTGGAGCAGCTGCCAAGCTGATAACCATTGAATTCCAAGCATATCTGTGCTGCAATTCATTCTTCACATGCAACAATGGCCTTTGCACTGCTTCAAATAAAAGGTTTGACATATCCTGCTTCAAAAGAAGTGGTTGAAAGCGCCATGCAAGTAATCTGTGGCCAGCCAAAAGTAGTCCTTAAAACTCTGCTCACCACAACATGACCAGCAATCAGATATTGCTGATTACGAACATTTATGAAATTTTGAATCTAATTAGTCACTACAGTCCAAAATCAATAAAAGTATCAGTAATAATAAATGAAAAACTAGTTTACATGAATGTTTTTAGAAACTGGCAAAACAACAAAAACAAAAAGAGTGCAATAAAGTTACATGCACCAATTTACAGGTACTAAAGAACAAATTCCATTAAACAAATATAGTAAACACGGAAGCACTTTCTATTGTTGGCAGCTACAAGCCATAGGAAGCTAGTATAAGATCATTACTTTATGCGACAAGCTTCGGCAATGCTTGGGATTAATGAACCCAAGATCTACTGAAGGCCTACTTTTAATTTATCAATCCAAGATCGTAACACTTTCAAAACTCTAGGATGTCTTCACATCAATTTCCTACAATCACATCTTCAGGGAGAGGAACCAGGTCATGGACAGATTATCAAAGGAAGGTCTCCTTCTAGCTCAGGGAGAATGGAATATCCTGGAGGATAAGGATGGCCACTGTTCAGAATATCAACATGCCTCTTTCTATTAATACCATAGGCTGTGTACACCTTGCTGTATTTTCATAGTATGTTCTGAGATTATCGTTTTGTATTACTGTTTATAGGGACTGTTTTTTTTTAAGCTTCTATACTGTTGTAGTTGGAGAGGACTGGAATGTCATTTTGCAATTTTGAATATGCAATGCAGGGATAGCCTGTAAGTATTTTTTATGATACCTCCCCCAGGACACTTTTTGGTATGTAAAAGGCCAGAGACAGGTTTTGATTATTGTAGATCTTCTTGTTAATATCACTCCCAGGACAGTGTGTCATGTAAATGGCCAGAGACAGGCTTGATTACAGATGCTGTTTAGCATCTGCCTTATGTTATTTTACTCCTATGGAATAAAGTTATGATCTTTTCCTGCAGACAAAAACACTTGCAAAACACCTGCAATGTATATGCAAGTACAGGAAATCTGCTCAGTTGGGAATGCTAAATGAATTAAAAAATGTTGACTAATAGTTTGTCTTAAACTAACCTATTAAAACCTTAAACCGATTATCCGCTCTTGCAGAGACCATTCTTGCTGTTGAAAACCACACTTTGCTGGAAACAAACACACCTAGGGAAATTAAAAACGCTGCTTAAAAGGAATATTGATCTAACACACATCTGGAAAAGAAATTACTCTAAGCACACAGCTGAAAATCTAACCAAATCTAACCCACAGGTTGAAAGTACATTGCAAGAGAAAAACCCTAGAAAACCATGCCATGCCAATGAAGTAAAGCTACCTAAATCATGCAACACTGAATTAAATGCAGAAGAATGAATCATAACAAATAGGAAATGGAATAAAAACTAAATTGCTAATTAATGCAACAGGAAAACTGAAAGTACTGACATTGACCCTTGCTAGGAATTCCAAGAGATAAGATTAACCCTACAGGGAGTGTACTCAGATCACTTTGACAGATCCAGCGGGCAATTTGCACCCTAAGGGAGCCTTTTATGCAGAGAACTTCATGGAGCTGAGAGACAGGCCCATTGTCTGACCTCCATAAACTTGCTGTAATTGGATGCACACTCTTTACACCCCCCTAGGTCAGTTCAAAGTGGGTTCACATTGACTTTGGGTAAAGGCAGAGCATCAACTTGCCCAGTCGGACAAGATCTGCTAGTTGTGCCATCTTCAGGAGGTTGAGACTGAGGAGCATTTCATCCACCGTTGCCCCATTTGTCATGAGATCCAACAGCAGTTCCACTGTTGTTCTGGGAGTTACAGACCCTTTCCAACTTCTTCTAGTTTTCCGATCAGTGTTGCCTGGCTTTATACATGCAGGACACCCGTAGGCTCTAGTCTCAGATTCTCTGGCCACCCCATAGACCAATATCCACCCAACTGATCATTTCCTTCCTTCCGATGCTCCCTTCTACTAGGGGTACCAACTTCCAAAAGAGACAGATTGCTAGCAGTGTGACCCCTAGTTCCAGACCAATGCAACAGGGTTACTCCAAAAGTGTTTACAGCTTGCTAGGAGAGTGCCATGTCTCCTATCCACTTGGTGATGCTTCATGGACACATGGAAGGCTTAGTTCAAGTGGATGCTTGACCTTGGTTAGAGTGTTGGTATGGCACCCTTGCCTAGGAGGTTGATACCATAGTCAACTTGTTGATTAACCCATTGGGTGCACACAATGGTGGAGTTGATTGCTTGACTAGGAGAGGTACCTACCTAGGAAGAGGAGCACTAGGCACTTAACCCTTGGATTTTGGGACCATGCAATAAGAGGTACATGGTGTATGGATGAGCCCTTGGTTGGTCTGTGATGGACATGCACACGTGGAAGTGGCTTGCTTGATTTGTTGGACCTTGACTGGATACTTACATGGCTTTCTTCTTTGAATACCTTGTCACAACATGTTACTTACTTGGAGGATGCCTTGCACTAGACGAGGAGAGTTGGACATTCTAGAGGGGGTCGTTGGGCCCTAGATGGCATTGGATTGCGTGGACGCTTGCATGGAGGCTTGAAGTTGACTTGGAGTGGACCCAGACAGATATATGGCTTAGAAGGAGCGATGGAGTCAATGTGGGATTATGGTGGAAGAGCATGGGCACATCATGTGTAGCGACATCACCTTGGGGCCTTGAAGGTGTACAACATCACCTTGGAGCTTGACATGTATACCCTTGGAGTGTAGCACTTCACATGTGCGGGCCTACTTGTTTGTAGTAGATTGCTTGTAAGGGTTTAGGCCCACCTGTGTATTGTTGGCCTCCCTTACCTATCATATAATGGAGGAAGGAGAGAGTCTTTTCTTTCAGTTGTTGTTGTTCATCTTGTATTTAGAGATGCAGCAATACGGTTTCTTCAGGAAACTATAGGAAGGATGTGGTGAGAAGAGCATTCTGATCTCTCTCTCTCTCTTGGATTTTCTTTTTTGTACATTCTCTCTCTTTGGTTTCTTTTCTGTACATTATCTCTCTTGTCTTGGATGCAACAGGGTTTCTTGGAGCACTTGGAGCATCTTGAACTAGGGTTAGGGTTTCATACCTTGGAAACTTGGAGATTAGGGTTTTGTGATTAAACCTTAGGTGGTACTTGTTGAAGAGAAGAGGCAAGATGTCTTGCTTGGAGCCAAGGAGTCTTGCTAGTGTGAGTCTTTTCATGGTTTTCCCTAGCTACGGTTTTGAAGAACTACAAGATTGTACTAGCCTTGAGATGAGGCTATGGTGTGTACATATACTCCATCTTCATACATATATATGAAATTTCCAGCTGTCCAAAATTGTCTCAATTGCAGATTTGATTTTTAGCATTCATTATCTTATTGGTTTGGTAATTTCTGGCGCTAGTCTATCATATGTTGATTTTGTAGGTTTTAAACCTTTACATTATAGCAATGCACATATAGATTCCTTTTAAAAACAAAAAGAAAACAATAGCAATTACCCATAGTACTCAGAAATTTACCTTGGAAACCCTTGGGCCTTAACCAAGAAAACCAACAAATGTTTAGAGCTGCACCTCTAACTCTCATTGTATTAACTTCACCATTTACAAATACAATATATACAATTCTGCAGTATCCAAAACCTTAATCCATTGACCTAGATTAGATTACAACCTTAATTCTTTAACCGGAACTAGAAACCATGGGCCAAAAAACCATGTGCCAAAACCGCACAAAGCAAACACAAAAAACCACCCAAAAAAATCTTTTCAAGGGCTCTGGCCCCTGTTGCGCCCAACACAACGTACAACATGCCGGACCAATCATGCAAAGAATATAACACATACCCAACATTCTCCCACTTGTTTTCTTTTCATACAAGGGGGCAACAATTACATGTTCAACAATTCAAGGCAGCAATGCCCATTGCTTCTCTACATCAAGAGAACTACTCAATGCTTACAGACTTTGTCATTGAATCTACAATATTCTTCAAAGAGCCAGCCCACCTTCACCACCAGCACCTTCTTGTCTTCAACCATGTCTCTCACAAAGCGATACCGAAGATCGATGTGCTTTGTCTTAGAATGATAAGTCGGGTTATTTGTCATAAAGGTTGCACTATGACTGTCACGATCTAACCTTATAGCTTGTTGTACAAACCCAATACCTGAACACAACAATTGTAACCATACAACTTCCTTACTCGCATGTGTAGTGTTATCGCTCAGTTTCTCCCTAGAAGAAAAGTCCCAACCTCTCCAAGGGAAAACCGAAGGAAACGGATATGCAAGCCACCCACTGTCACCTCAACAACCTTGCCTCTACACTTCTAGGCTAGGGTTACTAACCTAAGGGGGGAATCCCATATGGTCAAGCTAAGTCATATCGTTGTATATAAGTAAGGATGAGGTCAAGGACTACCATTGACTCGGTTTTAACTTCTCTAGAGGATTGATTCGATGAAACAAGAGAAGACATTATCGGATAATGCTTGGAATGTTCATTCACAGTCTATCATTCATCTATCGACATTCATCAAAAACCCAAATACCAAATACTGAAGTGTTTCTGAGTGTTTATTTAGTTTAGGCTACTCACACGCATCAAAGGTTCATTCCTTGAATGTTATTTCTTCCATGATCATTCAAATGCTTGTAAACCAAACATGTTCTAGGCAAGACCCAAAAGAAAGAAAAAGGCTTCTAATCAAAAGGTGTGCTTTGTGCTACAACCCTCAAATATACTTGCAGGCTTGAACACCCACAGTACGAGAGTGTAATCTTCTCAAATGTTGTTTTCGATGCACTGTAACAATCCAATGACCGAATGGTTGGTTTCAAGTTGCCTAGGGGACTTCTAATATACTCGCAGGTACGTGGAAGTGATATCCAAGTTCAGGTTTTGTTTAATGCAATACTACTTGAATGGGTACCAACAGGGGTTACAAGGACTTCAAATAGGACGAGACAAAAGCTCAAGCCCTCTGAACTCTCATCTATCCATGCGTGTATTGTTCTCAAACCGCAGTTTCATATGTCGACGTTATTTATCAATGTGGGTGGCACGTCTCTAGCCTAAAAATCACTATGGGCCTTGCCCAAAACAATGCTTGTAACCATGATATGAATCATAACCTGCCTTTTTTATCGATGAACATAGTGTGCAATGCTCACGTGAGCATATAGAGAGAAGAATTCACTTTAGGTAATTTCTTTCTAAATGCTCCAATTCCTTTACAATAAAAATGATATTAAAAGCTCAAATAATCTTCCTAAATTTTCCCATAACCATACACGTCACAGCCATTTTCAAAGAAGTTTTTCCAAAAGGTATATGGGAAGGAATTCTCTGATCTTAAATATTTATGCAACCATGTATCACCTAGATAAGATAAGATAATTTTATTAATGTCTGACTAATGACCACAAAAGTAGGTCAAAGGGACTGTTGAGTACAATGATGTCAATACAATGCAGGAGTACCAAAAGGTCTCTTATAAAAGGTGAGATGCAAAAAGCAAAGTGCAATAAGGTAGAGTACTAGAAAGTGAGATCTACCCGAGGCATGTAGAACCCTTAGAACCCTTGGCCCCGAGCTCATATACCTGCACTAATGATGGGGTGTATCGTAGGGGAAGATGATCTAAGGACAAGAGCAACTAGAAGGAAGGAAGTAGATCTGTCATGGAATGGATCCATCTCTCTTATAATCTGAGGTCGAATGAAGAAAGTTGAGTATAGTCTATTGTCCAGAGGGGGGCCTGGTGGTATGCCTGGACCATCTGCTACGTTGTTGACTGGTAGAGGTGATGCGTCGACAAGGTCCAGGGGATCTCATCTATCTCCTAGGAGATGATCTAGTCTGACCATGTCATTGAAATCTCATGGGAGGAGGGAAGGTCCCACGGGTCTGCACCGATCTGAAATATGTGGCTACGTTGGTGTCAATTTGTCTCTTAGTGACCCTACCTGAGGGTAGCACTAGGAAGAAGGAGGTGATCTGCCAAATAGGATTTGGTCTCGTAGGAGGCTGAAGTGTATGGGCTCAGAACCTGAGGGCCTCCTATATTTATAAGGCCAAACACTGTTGATCTAGATACCTGAAGAAGCTTGTGAGTGTCTGAGTCCCCCTGAATAAGCAATGAAACCGCCCCCTGATCTCATAGTAAATGGAGCACCGAAAGATGAAGTGCTCCTCAGTCTCGACCTCTTATAGTTGGCATCGCTGACAGATCCTATTTGCTCGGTCGATCTGGTGGTCTGTCTCTATCTAGAGTGTTTGAGAGCCCACTCTGAACTAGCCTAGAGGAATGCGAAGAGCATCCATCCAGTGTCAGAATGTGTACCGTGGTCGTACAATGAACCCATCCCTAAGCTCCAAGAAATGTTCAGCATAAAAGGCCATCATTGGGCTTAACCAACCGAGGGGGTTAACCCAAGTGATATGGATAAACTGTCTATTTAACTAACCGAGGGGGTTAACCCAAGTGATCTGGATAAACTACCTATATATGTCATCTCTAATGATCTTGTTCAACACCTGTTTGGTCGGTAGGAGATGGTCGGGTGCATCCAAGGAATACTGAAACAGAGGGAGGCGACCAATCTGAACGCCCATGGACCCTAAAGATTTGAAACCCCTGCAAACCAACCACGAGCTTGACACAAAGGGCTACAGAGGGCAATGGTCTCAGAAGAGAAATAGGCCAAGTACATGTACCAATCTCATCCCTTTGCTAAGTCGGCTAAGCCCTGAATGTGATGTACAAAAGAGACTAGTCTGAACATTGTCTCAAGTCGGAAGGGTGGAGCCCCAAACTTTGCTAGGATGATGTGATGAGGAATTGTCTGCTTGCATCTAATGATGTGTCGGAGGAGAAGCGTTTGGACTCTCTCAACCGAGGCCCAATCAGACTCTAGTAAGGAAGGCCCCCAAATCTCTGAGCCATAGAGAACCGTGGGTCGAATAAGGGAGTCCATGAGAGACATCTTGGATGAGATGTCCTGAAAATGGTGGCGAAAACATTGTCTCTCAAGAAGGGTTGAAGACCCATGACCCTTGGCAATCTGAGGCTGGAGGGCCGGTGGCATACTAAAACGGGGTCATGAAAAACAGACTCCCAAGTACGTGTAGGCATTGGTGATCTCAATCTACTCCCCTCTGAAGAAGAAATGAAGGTCTACAGACTTCTTCGACCCGTTGAAGATCATAACCTTGGTTTTACCCAGGTTGACCGTCAACTGTTGAAGGTCACAGAAGAGAGCTAGGGCATCTAATTGTCTCTATAATCCTGCTGGAGATGAGGCTAAGAGGCCCACATCATCGACAAAAAGAAAAATGGATATCAGAACCTGATGGAGGAGACACCTATCACCGTCCTGGATATGCTCATGGAGAAGGGCCTCTAGCTCATCAATATAAATCCCAAACAATGTGGGGCACAAGGGGTAGCTATGTTTAACTCCGATGGTGCTTTTGATGAAATCTGACATCCCGTAAACAATGTGGAGATGACTAAGAACCGACTCATAGAAGTGCATGATAGCAATCAATAAGGTATGGGAGATACCAATGCAACCGAGCCTCTGGAACAGCGATTCTCGCAGGACGGAATCAAAATCCTTCCAAAATTCTACAAAGCAGCAGTAGACTTTCGAAGACCAATGTCGTGCCTCATCAATGATTGTTGAAATATTGTAACTGTAAAGAGTATTCTTATTATTA
>CBVK0101751749.1:227-13647 GCA_900067695.1 Picea abies | reverse complement strand
GGTCATAAGCACATGGGGAACACCTCCCAAGGTACAAAACTCAACACGCTAGATTGAATGAACTCGATCAATAGCTTCTTGCGAGTTTATCAAAGAGGATTCAAGTGAAAGGGAAAGGGGCCATAATCTTGGGAGTCCTGGAATTGTAAGACTATGGGCTTGTGATAAGAGACAGTGGAAGGATGAATCTTGGACTTGAATGAAAAATCTTGCAACAGAAGATCTGTTTGCACCAAGAACCTATCTAATTTGGCCGCTATATGCCCTGGACCAATCCTATTAGTCCATGTGTATTTTCCTTTGTTTGGTTTAACATCTGTGAGATTCCACTCAACAGTCAGCTCCTCCATCTTCTCCTTGAATGGATCTTTGACGATATTTCCACCTATTTTCTCATTATTGAATGAAATTACATTAAAATCTCCTGCTATAACACTATTGGCAACAAACTCCGAGCCTTTCAAGGTTACGAGTGATCTCTAGTAGCTATCTTTTTCCATACAATTAACGAGCATGTATATGTTAAAAATATTGAAGATGTTACCTGATTGGATGTTCTTGAATCTTGTGAAGATCCAATTTTGAGTTCGGAAAGTGAATTCCAGACACATAACCTGGTTATTCCAAAGGGTGCACAACCTCCCTCATGCTCCTCTTGAATATGTTGCTAGCCCTTCACAATGTCTCCATTATTGCTTCCCAATTTTGATAGCTTCCGAAGAATCCATTTTGGTCTCCTGGTGAAAGAGGATAGTAGGCTTCTCAGTTTTATTTAGATCTTTGAGTGCTGCTTCTTTGCTCTTGCTGCCTAACCCTCTACAATTCCAGGAGACTAGTATTATTATTTGTTTGAGTGTTTGGCACTACCGCCTCATTGAGGTGCGCTATTTCCAGGGAGTCTTGTGGATTTCCAACTTCCTCCCAAAGATTTGTCGATTGTCGACTGAGACCCCATCATTATATCCCTATTTGCTTCTTCTTCCCTTTTGATCTTTGTTGGCTTCTTGCGTGTCCTTCGAGGGAGCTTTTCTTTAGAGTCATCTTCTCCCCATTCCTCCTTTCTTGTTACTAATAGGTCCATATCTTTCGCTTTAAGATTGAAAAGGCAATCTATGCATCTAAGAAGTTTTCCATCTCTTCCAGCCCTATTGGGGTCTGTTAACCCCTAGATTTCCACCCTTGAAAATCCTGAGGGTTAAGAGCCAACATACACTATTTGGCTGGCTTTCAGAGATTTTCCTAGAGTTGTAGCACTTGTGTGAGTTAGAGGCTGGTTCCCATCAGAGACAGGTACAAGACTGCTATATGGTTGTTTTTGCTTTAGAGATAGAGTTAGCCTAATTTCCCATGGATTTGAGAGAAATGTCTATTTATAGCAGGTGACCCTACTTTTTAGGAGATAATGACCGTCGTCTCATTTGACAGTTTTGAGCATACATGATTGGACCTTCCATGATATCGAGCCCGATGGCATTTTTTTGGGGATCATGCAAGTACTTTCTATTTTTAGCAAGTTAAGCTCCATGCCTTAGATCAGGATTCTGAGCGTGCAGTATTGATCCCAGTGACATTCTAAGTCTAGTGAGCCCTTTCCGGGATGACACACGAGCACTTTCTATTTTTAGCAGGTGGAGATCGGGGGGTTAGATGATGATTCCGAGCATATATCCAGGTTCCTTATAGAAAATCAAATCCGATGAGCCTATTTTGAGCAACATGCAAGGACTTACTATTTTTAACAAGTGGAGCACCAGGGCTCGCATGTCGATTCTGATCACATTTTTGGAATTCTCATGGAAAATAGAATCCGACGAGTATGATATCATTGACATGCGGTGAGATTCTATTTTTAGCAGTGTCTATTTTTAGACATTTGACACATGGTGATATTCTCCTAGTCATCCTGGACATTTTTGGCAGTTTTCGATTTTTTAGGGCCAAACCCGTATTTTTAGTAGTTTCTATTTAGTATTTATAGCAGGGGTGGTCGCCTCCAAAGGTGACAAGTGGCAGGGTCAGATTCCGACATTGGGTAGTGATGTAGTGTGGCATGTAGCAGTCAGGTGGCAATGAGGGGGCACACTTTCCAAGGTTTAAAACAATTAAATGAGAATTAATTAATAAAGGAGTCGTGTGGATGAGGTGGCAAGTCTATTTGGGTGTGATTGGGCTAATTAAAGCTTAAATCACTTATCCTTCACTTCATTTATCATTATTTCACTTTTCATGTATTTGATTCCCTTTATCCTTCACACATGCGCCATAATTCCCTATTTTCTAGCATTAATGCACCTCCATTTTCTCTAATTTCTAGCATTCCCTTTTTCCCTATTTTCTAGCATTAATGTGCCTCCCTTCTCGCTATTTCTTAGCCTAACTCCTTTCACTCCCTATTTTCTAGCTCATTGTCCTAAATGAGCCTCCATTTTTCCTATTTTCTAGCCTCCACCTTTTTCTCTTTGCATTTCTTAGCCTAACTCCTCTCTCTCCCTATTTTCTAGCTCATTGTCTTAATGAGCCTCCCTTTTCCCTATTTTTTAGCATTAATGCGCCTCCCTTTTTACCGCCTATTTCCTAGTGCATTAATTTATTTTCCTAACTCCTATTTCCTAGTGCATTAATTTATTTTCTTAATTCCTATTCCCTAGTGCTTATCTCTCTTTAAACTTCACTTCTACCACTACTTCCCCTACACGTGGATTCTATTTCTTATTTTCCCACTCTAGAATGCGTCCCCTTCCTAAAATTTAGGGCACATTCTCTCATACATGCGCTTTTGTTATCTCCTCATGCGCTAGGACTCTCACACGTAGGAGTTAACACTCCCTCTCACTTAATTTTCTCCTCTCCATGTTCATAGTTCACTCATTACCTCTCCATGGGCATGCATTCCCCATTCCTACTCCCTCTCTCATGCGCCCATGGTCTCTTTGGTAAAGTGCGCCCCTCATCACTATATATTGGAGTGTTGGATACATCTTTATGTTCGGATTTTTGCAGCAACAACATTCATTACCTTCTCTCTCTTCTCATTCTTCTTAGACTGGCTACTCTTTCTTTGTGTGAAGGCACCATTGTATTGGTTTTGGACTTGTCTATTGTGGTGCAATCAACCCTTTGGCAAGCCTTTAATAAAGAAGTGTTCTGTTTTCATTGAACTCTCACTCTTGTCGGTATTGTGTTCTCTCTTTATGCATTGATTAGTAGCTCATTACTATTTATTGTGATATTTATCTATCTTTTAAGTGGTTTCTTTCCTTATTTCTTTCATCTCTCTCACGCTAACACACTGTCCAAAGCATTTTGTTGCTGTTTTTGTCTGCTTTTTTAGGCAGAAAATCAGGTACAAATCAGCAGCCCGTTACCTAGGGACTCCCCCCTGAGGTAGGCACACACCAGCCCGAACGAAGAGGAGGCTTGCGCGTGACAATTTGGGGCATTCTCTCCTTGAATTAGCCCTTTTCTATTGCTGATTTTACCCATTTATCGGATTTGATTGGAGGGTAGAAAAGTGTGCTAACAGGGCCAGATTTTCTTTTGTAGATAGTTAATTTGCTGATTGGACCGATGGTGCCTCCTTAATACTTCCTTTTCCTTGGATTTCTGAGAGGGATTGATCATATCTTCTTTCTTGGATGAAGTTTCCTTGACTATTTGGACTAATGATGACTCCTCTTGTGAAGAGATAGTTTCAAGTTTCAACTAATTCCTTAGAAGGGGCAACCAGGTTCTCTATGGATGGGGGTATTTCTTCTTGAGACAATTTCAAACCTATTGGACAATGGTTGGCTTTCGCCTCTTCTTCTGTTGAGCATCTAGGGTTGCTTTGAATGAATGAAGGAGGAGGAACCTTTGGAGAGATTTTGTCCCCAAGGGTTTTTGACTCTAGATATTACCGAGGCATTGGTCGCAGTTGCTTGGTACCTTGCTCCTATGTTAACATTGGATCCCATATTCCAATTTACTGTTTTCCATTGTTCCTCCCTTACCTGTGCTTGTATTTGTTGGTACTCATGACAAGATTTGCACTTGAAAGGCATCTATTCATAGTCCAACGGTTGCACATGTTGCCAATTATAAAGAGTGTTGAGAACAGCTTTTGGCAAGCCTTTCTCTAGATCCAACTCAACATAGATCTGAGCACAAAGGTACATATTTTCTTTGGGTTCGTCTCTATGGATGTAGTGCCCTAAAGTGTTATCGATGCTCCGAAGGGTGTCATCGCTCTAGCATTGTAATCGGAGATGGGGAAGCCACACCCAGATAGGAATTGCTGAAGGGACATCATTCTCCGTGTTGAAGTCAAGAGTCCATCTATTCAGGTATATACCTTTGGATCCTAAAAAACATGGCTTGCTTTGGAAGATAAGATCCCTGTCTTCCCTAGTCTCAAATAGGAAAGCATAAAATCCTCTTCCGTAGAAGAAATGGTTTAGTTGACCTTTGATGAGAGTCTTCCAATTCTTTTGCAACCAAGTTGCCATTGTCCTGGGGGAAGGCCATGTTATCGCACAATCTGTACTTGCCCAAAGCCCAAGGCAAGTAAATGCGAGATTGGCGTAATAAGGGGTGACCTATCACTGTCACCTTAATAGGAAACCCCTTTCTGTTTAGCAAGATGTAAAACACTTATCAGAAATAACACCAGATGTGATTACAACTGCTGAGAGGGGTGCTCGTTTCCACCCAACCGTAGGCTCAACAACTCCCAACGGATTTACCACTAGCCACCCCCGAGTTGAGACCACGATGCTGCGAGACTGCGTCTCTGTTTGCCAGTGATCGAGAATGAAGGTTACTCTCCTTCTTCTCTACTATCACTCACTCTGTATTTTTCCAGAGTTCTCCTCTTCCCCTCGCATCTATTCGTGATTGCACACTCCTCCTGCCTTTCTCTCCTTTCGGCGAGGTTGCGTGTGGCACGATCTTCCTCGCAGTGGTCAGGTCTGAGGACTCTACGGATGGGCGGTTCACCCCCCATCCCTCATTACTCATGATGAGCCCTTTACCGACCAATCCTGGCG
Source organism: Picea abies (assembly GCA_900067695.1). NCBI lineage: Eukaryota > Viridiplantae > Streptophyta > Pinopsida > Pinales > Pinaceae > Picea > Picea abies. The sequence goes on along the minus strand of CBVK0101751749.1, from coordinate 8,623 downwards.
ATTCATTTAATTCGGGCCAGCGAGCCGCTCTTGGTTCTCCGGGCCAGTGAAGTCCAAATACTGTATTGGTCTCGGTGGAAGTTAACGCCACCATTCCAGGTGCCTTCCACCGCCTTTCTTCAGCCATCGTGGTCTCTTTTTTCAGCACATCCCCCCTCTCAGCAGTCCTGCAATATATATATATATATATATATATTATATATATTATAATATCATTCACATTCATCGACCTTTTTCACAAGGTCCATTTACATCACACATTCACATTTCTGAGTTTGCCACAATACTTGGCCAATGTAGGTATTTTTACAGATTGGGGGAAACAGGGTGTTACACACAAGCAATTTTGACAATTTTTGGCTAGCCTTAAATGTCAATTATGCAGAGAATTTGCTGCAGTTAGATGTCTATAGCAATCTTTTGTAACATTAACAAGTTCTAGTGCTCAAAATTGCAAGGAAACATCATATAAACTTAGCTTTATCTAGTAGATTGTTTGGCAATTGTCACAAGCAATTTCCGAGTGAGTTAGGTGCAAGTTATGTAGGTGTATGCAACAAATTAGTGTGAATTAGTATGACTGTAGCAGTGATTTGCAACAACAACAAGTTAGCTAATGAATTAGTCTAGTTTAGGGTTAGTAGAAGTTAGCAAAAGCTTCAAGGAAGAAGGTTTGAGTGTTTGTTTGATCNCTTTATTGGGTAATGGAGTCAATAGGTGACGGTTTTCACTTGGAGGTAGCAACAACAATGATTATACTTGTCTAAGGAGAAGAGGTGGATGGAGGAGGTGTTGGCACTTCAAGGCCTCAAACATCCAAACCCTAAAGACAAATTCACTAGAGAATAAGCAATTTTAGGCCCTAGCGAATCTTCCTTCCTTAAACTATGAAAGGTATTTAAGAGCAACAATAACTAGACAATAGCTTCTAAAGTGCTAGTATTTAGGGCTTTAGAAGTTTATTTAAGTCAAATCACCTTAGTAAATTCTAGCAAATGAAGAGCAAAGAAGTAGTAACTTAAGTCCTTTTCTCCTAGGGTTTGTCAAGCAAGCAATTTCATAATCTTTAACATGAATAAGAAAATATACCATAACCATTCAAAATGAAATGAAAAATTGTAGATTTACTTACTTCACCAAGAATAATCAAGCAATAAAACCCTAGATTGCCAAGTAACTTCACTAAGAAATGTTCCAAGTTGCAAATTTTAGCCTCCAAGACAAGTGCACCTCCCTATTTCAGCCAATAACTCCCAAATAGGGTGCAAATTTCAGACCACACTTAGTGTGTGATGAGTTATCATGAAAAAATGAGAGTACTTTCTCTCTATTTATACAAAACTAATGACCTTTAATTAATTTTTAGTTCAAATAAAGGCCGACCTGGCCAAATTACATAAAAATCCAGTTTTTACATAAATAAAATTAATTAAGCCCTAAAATCATCTTCAAGGGTGACGTTGAGCCCCTAAGGTGGAATGTTGGGTGACGGACCCCATATGCAGAACGTTTGGCCTCCAAAGGCCCTGGATGATGCCCACATGTGCCAATCAATTCACAACTGCCCTCAAAATGCAAACCCTAGCTCTGGATGACATCTAGGGTCATAAAGGTGATGTCATGGGCTCCCAAAAGTCAACGTCCAGGTGGAAGAGCAAGATCCCCCTGGGTTTAGGCTTGCCAGGGTGTCTCCAAGGGCAACGTCCTTCTTTCTTCCTAGTGCAAATCTCTGATGTTTTCTTGCCCCTGGTTGGCGTTACAACATCCATCTGTGGGGTTTTAGCCCCATGAAAGTCTGAGCTAATCATTCCCCCATGTGTACCTGTTCACCAGGAAGAGTCCTATAGCAACAAGAAGTACGCCCTCCAGGGGTTCATAAGTCACAGGGATCATAACATATAAATCACATCTAATAATTTTTTTTCCAAACATGTGCATCAAACCCCCCTTTACCCAGACAAATGCTCATAGACGTTATGCAATTTAACAAGTTAGGTTTGGAGGTCTCATGGTTTCCTATTGGGCTAATCCTCCTTAAGTTTGGGGTGTTTCTTAGCTGAAAATCAATCCAGGCCATGTAAGTGTATGAAGTTGCATGGGGTAAGTATTTGGGCACGAGGTGCAGTGATAACAAGGAAATGTAGATCTTACCTGTGGGTGCCTTTGTAGAGGGCGAGCTGCACCTTGTCATAGATGCCATTTTTTCCTAGCCCATTCACTACCTTTTATTCTTAGCTTCATCGCTTTTGATCTTTTTCTTTTATGCTTCAAGGGAAGAGTTGAGGGACACTGTCCTAGCTTGGTGACTAGAGGTGACATCGTTATCCACAAGCATTTCACGGAGATGAGAAGGTTGGCTCGTGATGAGACCCCCTTTCTCTTGGCTATGCCACCAAGAGCCACTACCCTGGTTTGGTGACCAGATAGATAGTAGTGTCATACCGCTACATACCCATGGTCATAATAGGCCGGCTCAAGATGAGACCTCCCATCCACTTACTAATACCTTGAGTGTTTATTTATCTTATGGGTTCCCTTTTCTTACTGAGAAGCTTTTACTGCTTTCTCGGGAGTGCTTGGGTGAAGTGTCTCAAAGGTTCATCTTTGGCTTTTAACTCTTGCCAGCTACTTTTACCCTCTAGGCCTTTAGCCCCTTCTTTCCACAAGGCAAGGTAAAACCCTTCCTAGTGTGGCAAGTCCCAATGCCCGAACAAAGGTTGGGGGAGATGAGAGGAATACAGATGGAAAGTGGTAAGTATGGAGGGAATAGACGATGACCTTTCATAGACCCATCCAGTGGCAACCCATCCTAAAGGGAGATCAACTTACTAGGGCATCATGTCACCCTTCCAGGTATGAACAAGTTAAAGAGCATAATTTCGTCACCCTTCCAGGTATGAACAAGTTAAAGAGCATAATTTCCAAGCAAACCTTATGCAATGAAGGAGAATTCAATGCAACATATTCAATTGTTTTAATAATCAGAGTGACACATACCATGATACCCGGTCTCATTACCTCATGGAGCAAGACTTACTGCTACTTCAGGACCAGGCTGGTGGGATGGACACTACTGCTGCTAATAAAGAGGCTGCATTGAAGAAAAGAGGGGCCCTTCGGGGCCATGCTCAAGTTATCTAGCTCTCGACACTCCATGTCTAGGACCTGTGGGCCTTGAGACATGATCTCCTTAGTTATCCCTAGGGTTGGGAATAACATCTAGCTCCAACTCGGGGACATGTGCTCACTGTAGAGCACATGAGAACCTCAACATCTCTGCTATGACCTGTGTTTGCTAGATCTCAACAAAATGCATCAGTAATCCTTAGGGTGGTGATATCACCCCTTGCTCATATATGATATAATAAAATAAAGAGGATCTCTAATCTAGAATATAATCATAAGCATACATATATACATAATGAACAAAATAATATGGAAATGCAACTACAAATATGCTATCATGAATCATGATGTGCAGATGGTATATACTATATACAATGGATGCAAATGCCTACCTAATCTAACTTACCTGTACTTACCTACGAAGTCAAGTCTCTGCACCATGATGGGGTTTGAGGAGGCGTCCACTAACTGGTAATGGACGTTTCCTCCCTTCGATCGTGGACAAGTTGTAAGAATCATTAACTGACTTCATTCTGATCTTGAAGGGTCCAAGCCAAAACTTTGTGCATCCCTTAATATTGTTAGCCCCCCCCATCTTTTTATCCCACTCTAAAACCAAATCTCCTTGCTTGTAGTCCCCTCCTTCATAATCAACTGCTTCTTGTATTCCGGTGTATTTTGTTGAGGGAGGGGGGTGGGGTTCTTTAATTGGTACATCTTGTTTTGAATGTTCATCATCCCCCTTCCATTTGATGAAGCCAACTCCTTTCCCTCTAAACCTTATCAAATCGTCAACTTCATCCTCTTGTGTAGAAAAATAGTCATCCTAGTCTTTAGAGAGGTTAGAGGTATCGTCAGGATAATCACCCCAACTTGTATCTTTTTTCTGCTCTAGAACGATGGGGTGGGATTCTACCAAAGCACTATCCCTTATGTATGTTTCGTGCAAATGTAACTTCTCGTCATTACCTTGTGTAATGTTGTCCTTGTGATTGCTAGGAAGATTCTGGTCACCCTTTCCCTCGGTCCATGTTATCTCATTAATATTGTCTTCTTCTACCAAGGGAAAAGCGGTCCAGCCTTGAACTAAACAGGGATCTATGGAGTTGTAGTCACTATGTCCATGATTACACCTTTCGATATGTTCCAACCTCTTTGGCTTGTTATGCAAAGTGATGCAATCTTGGTCCCTGACGGGGATAGTTGTGTAGGACAAGTCCATCTGTAGACTTCCGCCTAAAGTAGCAGCCCATTCCCTAGATAATATCATTCCCTAAGTGTCAGGTATATCGACAACAACGACGTCCATTATGATGGGGAAATCAGGGTAGTCGGCAAGGTGGACTTCAAGACCTTCCATCAAGTTGTAGACCTTGATCCCCTTTGATTCAAATCTACAAACGTCAGTATAAGGCCCTGTAACTTCTAGCCCTAATTGGTTCATAACCTTCAAACTTATCATATTGACAGATGACTCGGAGTCAAGCATGCAATTGTGAAGACATAGGTCATCTATTAGCAAGGAAGTGAGAAAGGGTGTTTGTTCATTTTGCTCAAAATGACCAGTTTGTAATAGTGTGGAAGTTTCTTCGAACAATTGCTGGTCATCTGGGGCTTGTTTTGTCAAAGAAGGGATTTCCAACATTCCACGAATCCTTTTGACCTTTTGTAAGATATAGGCCATACTAGTGCTTAGGTTGGTCCCATCGTTGCTAGGCTTTGGGAAAGGTTGGGGTAGATCCCTAGCATACACTTGGGGCTCTTCAAGCTTTACCCTCGAGTCCTTACTTGTTTGGCCCAAGCACTCAATCCTAGGCTTCCTCATGTCTTGATTTTCTTGGATTTGATTTGGCGTGAACAAGGTAAATATGGAATCTACATAATTAGATTTCTCATGACTAGCCTTTGGGTGATCAAGTTCAAAATGGGAGTCTTTGCACGATAAAGACTTAGGATCATCTTCTTGTCTTGCAACATTTTGTAGATTCAAAGTGTTGGGACAAATTTGTTCTTTTGGAGCATGAGGTTTTATTGTCCGAGGAAGTCTTCACAGAAGGAGGCTTTTGGGCTTGTGATAGTGCCCTTTTTAACTTAGTGATTTCTTCAGAGGTACCTAGACCCTTAGAGGGTTCATGTTGTTTTGAAAAAATTAAGGCATCTTTCATAGTTGAGAGCCCATTCTTCCAAGTTCTAGTCCTTTTAGGGGGAGTGGCTAACTTAATTTCATCGTTTACCTCGAGTATCTCTGGGAAATCATGTTCTTCTTCCTCAACCTCTCCCTCATTGAACCATAGGACATCATCTTGGTCCTGGGGAATGGGATCACACCATTTGAGATTTTCTTCAATCTGGCAAGCACCATCTTGTGCTTCCTTGAGGTTTGTAGGGAATCGGTTCCTGAGGATGGATTGGATGTTTCCTTCGAAATAATTTAAGTATTGTTCGAGAATGGCGCTCTCTGGTAGAAAGTCGGAATCAATTCGACCAAGTAAGGTATTAAACCTGTCATAAAATTCCCTAACAACTTCGTTGTTTTGTTTGCAAATGTTGAGATATTGGGAATAAAGGGATGCCATATCTTCCATAACACCCCATTGTTGCAGGAAAACTTGTTCTAAATCTTCACAGGTTGTGAGGCTTTTGCTTGGGAGGTTAGTGCTCCATTTTTTGGCGTCTCCAGTTAGTAATGCAAAGAAAAGTCTCATGAATGTATTAGGATGTTCTTTCCCAGACTGATGAAAGTCATAGCTCTCACAAAATTTGGTCCAATGTGTGTTACTAGAAGCCCCAGCCTCTCCGGAAAACTTGGGTATCCATGAATCGACATCTTTAGGGAGATCATGTAATTCTCCTTGAACATTGGCTAAGTCTAAAGGGTCGAAGAGTTCTTCGGGAGCCCATTTAGGAGGGGCCATGGGGACAATAGGAACTACAGGACAAGAGAGTGTGTACTGATGTCCACTACGAGTCTTCATCAATGGAGTCGCCAGACAATCTTCTTGAGATTATCAAAGGGATGAGGGGATCATCCTCAGTGGAGTCGCCAAGTAAGCTTTGTGAAATGAAGGCTTTGGATAAAGGCTTATCGAAAAGTGTCGTTCGAGGAAAATTGACTCTATGTTCCACGACAACGACGCCAAAATGTTATCGCACAATCTGTACTTGCCCAAAGCCCAAGGCAAGTAAATGTAAGATTGGCGTAACAAGGGGTGACCTATCACTGTCACCTTAATAGGAAACCCCTTTCTGTTTAAGAGTATATCAAATTTACCCCAAGGGAGACGCCCCCAATGACCTAAAGGGCTGATAAAACTAAGGCAAGGATGCAAGAAAATCCCCCTCTCACTGGTCACTCAAGTCAAAAGGTTCTTAAGGTCTTTAAGGGATGAAGCAATAGTGAAAAATGGAGTGTATCTGCCAAGAACAAGACAACAAAGAAAATATGGCAACATTCAAGTACAAAAATGATGTTAGTGCTTCATAAGACCATGAACCTTTGAAAAATGAGCTAACTGATATAAAATTGCAGCAATATAATAGTTTACAACAACAATAAGTATTTTGTAACAGCTGCAAAAAATATGCCTTGGAATTGCTTGAAAAAATACAAGAAAATGTAGCTTTAACTAGGCAGAATGATAATCAATTGTCACAAGCAATTTTGGCAATGCCTGGCTAGCCTTAAATGTCAATTATGCAGAGAATTTGCAATCTTTTGTAACAACAAGTTCTAGTGCTCAAAATTGCAAGGAAACATCATACAAACTTAGATTTATCTAGTAGATTATTTGGCAATTGTCACAAGCAATTTCTGAGTGACTTAGGTGCAAGTCATGTAGGTGTATGCAACAAATTAGAATGAATTAGTATGGCTGTAGCAGTGATTTGCAACAACAAGAAGTTAGCTAATGAATTAGTCTAGTTTAGGGTTACTAGAAGTTAGCAAAAGCTTCAAGGAAGAAGGTTTGAGTGTTTGTTTGATCAATCATTCACTAGAGTGAGTAGACTAGTGCCTTTATTGGGTAATGGAGTCAATAGGTGACGGTTTTCACTTGGAGGTAGCGACAACAATGATTATACTTGTCTAAGGATAAGAGGTGGATGGAGGAGGTGTTGGCACTTAAGGCCTCAAACATCCAAACCCTAAAGGCAAATTCACTAGAGAATAAACAATTTTAGGCCCTAGCGAATCTTCCTTCTTTAAACTATTGAAAGGTATTTAAAAGCAACAATAACTAGACAATAGCTTCTAAAGTGCTAGTATTTAGGGCTTTAGAAGTTTATCTAAGTCAAATCACCTTAGTAAAGTCTAGCAAATGAAGAGCAAAGAAGTAGTAACTTAAGTCCTTTACTCCTAGGGTTTGTCAAGCAAGCAATTTCATAATCTTTAACATGAATAAGCAAATATACCATAACCATTCAAAATGAAATGAAAAATTGCAGATTTACTTACTTCACCAAGAATAATCAAGAAATAAAACCCTAGATTGCCAAGTAACTTCACCAAGAAATGATCCAAGTTGCAATTTTTAGCCTCCAAGACAAGTGCGCCTCCCTATTTCAACCAATATTTCCCAAATAGGGCGCAAATTTCAGACCACACTTAGTGTGTGATGAGTTATCATGAAAAAATGAAAGTACTTTCTCTCTATTTATACAAAACTAATGACCTTTAATTAATTTTTAGGTCAAATAAAGGCCCAACAAAACGGTGTAATTGAACGGAATAACATAACCATGCTGGACGCTGTGAAGATCAAGATTTTCCTATGTGCTTATGGGCAGAAGCAACAATGACAACTGTTTATGTGTAGAACCGATTGCTCCATAGTGCACTTGGGCTCAAAACACCAGAAGAGATGTTCACCGGAAAGAAGTCAGAGGTGAGCCATCTCAAAAATATTTGGCTATCCATTGCTTATTCATATACCTAAAGAAAAGAAACAAGCTGGAACCCTCCGGAAAGAAGGGAATATTTGTGGGATACTGTGAGGTCTCCAAGGCCTTCAGAATCTATATACCTGGTCACCGCCATATTGAGATAAGCAGGGACGTGACCCTTAATGAAGAAGCAACACTTAAGAAATCAAGAAGATGCCAGCTTGAAGATATATATGAAGAGGAACTTGAAAATCCCAGGATTACATAATTCGTAAGGGAAGTTCCCAGAACCGCAGAACCTGTAAGGGAAGTCATAACTTCCCCTGATGAGGAGACTCCTGAAGATCATGATATAACAGAAGTTCAAGAACCTCCTCAAATGACCTTCT
>CBVK0101751739.1:0-10171 GCA_900067695.1 Picea abies | reverse complement strand
TTTTTAGTTGTAAGGACTCCACATATAATGGAGTGGTAGAAAGGAAAAATCGAACAGTACAAGAGATGGATAGAACAATGTTAAATGGAGTTAAGCTATCAGACAAGATTTTGAGAGAGGTGGTCAACACCACGATATACATTTTGAATAGAGGGAAAATCAAAGTCAACAACAACAAAAAAACATTATAAATTATGGAAGGGTAGACCAATAATAGTTAAATTCTTAAAATTTTGTGGAAGCAAGTGCTACATTAAAAGAGATGATGAGGACTTGGAAAAAATTGGCTCCAAAGTTGATGAAGGTATCTTTCTTAGTTATTCATCAAGAAGAAAGGCTTATCAATGTTACAATAAAACATTGAGAAAAATTGTAGAGAGTGTCAATGTGAAAGTGGATGAAGCAGGGCATGAGCAGGTGAAAGCACATGTTCAAACAGAGGAGTCAAGCCACAAAGAAGAAGGAGAAGAAAATGAAGAAGAAGAAATAGAACATCAAAATACAAAGACATCATCTAGATTTTCCCAAAAGAATCATTCAAAAAATCAAATTCTTGGTGATAAAGATATGGGAGTGTAGACTAGAAGAATATTAGCAAGTGGGCCAAAACATGCAAACTTTTCTTTGCTATCTAAACTACAACCTAAAAACTTTAGAGAAGATAGCGAAGACAAGCATTAGATTGATCCCATAGAAGATGAGATTAATCAAATTGAGAAGGAGACATGAGAACTTGTTCCAAAACCAACAGATAAAAAAGTAATTGGAACCAAGTGGGTTTTTAGGAACAAGTTGAATGAAGATGGACAAGTAATAAGAAGAAAAGAACAACTGGTTTGTAAAGTCTATGCAAAAGTTGAAGGTATTGATTTTGAAGAAACCTTTGCCCCGGTTGCAAGACTAGAAGATATCAAAATGTTTTTGGAATTTGCGTGTTTCAAGAACATCAAAGTATATCAAATGGATGTCAAGTATGTATTTCTCAATGGAAATTTAGAGGAAGAAGTATACATTGAATAACCATAAGAATTTTATTATCAGAAAATAAAGATCATATATGCAGATTGAAGAAAACACTTTATGGGCTAAGACAAGATCCCATAGTCTGGTATTCAAAACTTGACAAATATTTACAACAACAAGGTTTCAAAAGATGAATTATTGTCAATAATTTCTACATTGAGACATTAAGAGAAAAACAATTGATTTTTTTGGTTTATGTACACTTTATGTAGATGGCATCATTTTCATAGGTAGTATGAATAAAATGTGCCAAGAGTTTGCGATAGAAATGAAAAATGAATTTGAGATGTCTATGCTTGGTGAATTTTCAATCTTTATTGGTTTACAGATTTCACAATTCGAAAAAGGCATATTAATTTCACAAACCAAGTATATCAAGGAAATGTTGAAGAAGTTCATAATAAAAGATTGTGCAACAGTCAACACACCCATGGTCACAAGTTATAAATTGAGCGAAGTTAATCAATCACTAGAAGCAAATCAAACTTTGTACATGTCAATGATTGACAACCTACTATATGTGACAACATCAAGCCTGTTGAACATTATGAAAGTAGTAGGATTCGTTGCACGATTTCAAGTTGCACCTAATGAAACTCATGTGAAAGCAATGAAAAGAATATTCAAATATCTAAAGGGCACCTTGGACTTCGGCTTGTGGTACTCAAGAGGTGAACATTTTACTCTAATAGCATATATGGATGCATATTGGGAAGGCAATATTGATAACATGAAAAGTACATTGAGTGGAGGAGCATTCTTTCTTGGAAATAGTCTAGTGTTTTGGTTGAGCAAGAAACAACCTTTAATCTCTCTATCCACAACAGACACTAAGTATATAGAAACAACATCATGTTGCGCACAATTTATTTGTCGAAACATGCATTGACATATATTAAGGTATAATAAGATCATTTGAAATATCAATAATTTTTGACAACACAACTGTAATAAATATTCTAAAGAATCTTGTTATGCACTAAAAAAAAAACATATTTCAATCAAGTATCACTTCTTAATAGAAGAAGTAGCAGAATATAATGTCAAGTTGGAATATATTGTCACCAAAGCACATATTGCAAATATTTTCACAAAACCCCTTCCTAAGGAGACATTTGAATATCGTAGAAATAAATTGGTAGTAATATCCATCTCATCACTAAGTTTTTAAGGAGAAGCACAAGCTAAGGGGGAACATCCCTTTTCCATTGATGTCAAAGGGGGAGAGTTGCAAACATGAAGAGATTTTTTTCTATGCCTGATGTACTATGTATTTCATTGCAGGATTGTCTTCTGACAAAGGGCGATATTGTTGGAATTATTGTTATTGATGTCAAAGGATTAATGTTTTCATTAATGTCATATTACATATTTACAAATATACGCAAAATTTCCAAGATTGATTTGTATATAGAATTATAAGTATATTAAAAAATGGATGCACATAAAAAGTAAAAAATGAAATGGTGTTTTCAAACCCATGGGTTTGGAAGCCCATGGTATTTTCCCAGGGTATTTGGAAAAGTGAAATAAAAAAAGGAGAATCGATTATTTAATTAATGGGTGTCATGTCTTTTTGAATTAATATGTCCCTTGATGAAGGGTTGTGATAAAGTATAAAAAGAGATAGTATTAAGAGAAATTGTGTGGGTGAAAAATGTAATAACATTTGACGAAGTGGATGAGAAAAGATAGAATATCATTTAAAAAGGGGGGAGCTGTGAAATCAATTTTAGGTCATCTTGGAATTTTCATTATAACTTGTTTTATCAGATCTTTCACACTATTGGAACACATATAGATTCTAATCCTTGATCTTTACTTTATCCTTTTTATAATAACTCAAAATTTGGTTTTCAAATGTTAAATCACTTTCACATCTAGTCGTAAGGCACGCACGATGTCCACTGTCGATTAAATTTCAATGTTGATCGAACGATCCCTTTTTCCCTCGAGTTTTTTGGAGCCGCCCGATTGTTAAAAAGTCAATTCGCTAGAGACTGCCTCGGAATTTCACGCTTTGGGCGTTTTTCCATGTCGCATTTTCAAAGTCCCGATACCTGAAAAGTGTTTGAAAGGTCCTAGTCATGGTACACATATACCTTCTTAAAATCTTGACACACCACTATAGGTAATGGCCGGTCGGAAATTTAATAAAAGTTAACTTGCCAATACACAAAATAGTAAATGCCGAAAAGATAAACCCCAATTAATTAATTTAACATCGATTAAAAGTTAATTAATAACTTCACACATTCAGAGTTTGGATATTCGCCATTCATCACACTTTAAATTCCCGAAGTTCGAACTTTTGAAATACCTTAAACACTAAGCAGGGTTAATTAAAATTAAAAAAAATCATTCAATGATAAATCAATTCGCAGTTTCGGGTTTCGGGAATTCTATCTCGAACTACTATCAATATTCCAAAGTCCGAAAACCCGAAAACACTTAACATTAAACACGATTAATTACGGTGTTAAACAAGATTGTCTCGCAATTAATTTTTTGCTAAATCGCGGTTCGAGAAATTTCAAATCTTATTCATCCAAGCTCCTGATCGTGAACCACCAATATTAATGGCATTAATAATGGATCAACGGAAATAATTTCAATATAGATTGCATATCACCACATAGATCTTTTCATTAAGGTGAATGAATGCATCGTCAGCAAAGTATTCTCAAATCAATACACTTAAGGCAGATAAGGATATTGGATTTTGAATTCCATTTGCATTCTCACAAGACAACAAGTTTTAGAAAGCTAACAAGTTTACGCATTTCCCGATAATAGGCAACATAGTTCTAAGCTCACTAATATCATGGTGCCGTGAAAAATGGCTAAAGCAGCTTGTGAGAGCGTGAATATGAACACAGATGTTCCCTCAGACACCTCATCGAGAGTTATAGACACCGTGAAAACCTGGACACAGGTGTTTGATATTCTACAACACAAGTTGATAAACTTCCCAGAGGATTTGGGTGATGAGGTGACTGAAACCCATGTGATGAAGCTCAGGGATATATCTCAATCAGAGCTGCACAAAATAGTTGCGCAACCAAGGCTCATGCTGCATAACAACATGATAGGCTGGGCCCTGGATAATGTTGACATTTCAACCGGGAGAATCTGCAATTCACAGAAGGTGGTTGTCGGGTCCTTTCAACCAGAGCATATACAGGTAATGTATAAATTATCCCCAATTTTCAAATACAGTTACAATGTCGCTTTCCTAATGGAGTTTGACAAAGAAGAGTGTATGCAATATGAAAAGAGTTACCCTGACTTAATCAAGGACTGGTGGGGACACCCTGAGAAATTCAGAGCAGAAACCCATAGCATATATGCCACAACATCATTAGATGCCCATATGATTTATGTGGCTATGATGTTGTGTAGACTTTTTGGGAGGAAGGAATCTACTCATTTCTTGTTGGCATGGGTACCAATTATGCATAAAGTGGCAAAAGGTTTCTCTTTCAACTGGGCCAATATGTTATCAGACAATATGGCCAAGGAAATCATAGAGTATCAGTCGATGAAGGCCAAAGGGAAAACTTCCCCTTTCTACATGTCGGCATACATTATGGATGCCATTTGTTTTACAATGCCTTTTCCTTTGATGAAATGGAGTTGGACCTTGATCTGCGTTGAGCCCATCCATTTCTATCACTCCAAGTTGTGGGAGGATAAAGCTCGAGATTTATTTTATGAAATTTGTCATTACGTAGTGGTGTCAATGCATATCTCCCTCTACGGTTTCCCACCTCCCAGGATTTCATACAAGATTATGGCCAACCTAGGGAAAATAGCAAACTGGTATATTCAGGAAAAAAATTCCTACATCAGGGTTTTGGGGTGTTTAGTTCCCCCACATGCTTTACCAATTTTTTTACTAGATCTATTGGTGTGTTGAGAGGTAGCGTATCAAATTGTGACAGGGGGCATCAGTAAAGAATTAAAAGAATCCCATAAAAAGGCATGGCCAACCTTTCCTCTCCAAGTTGGTATGTTCTCATTGTTAGATTTTAGTCACTTGAAAGTAGAAGCTGCAACCCTACATCAAGTTGGTTAATATTGAGTTCAAGAGGCATGATCCCTAGAAGATCATGGAAACCCACTTGGCTCTATACAATCTAAATAAATATGTACATGAATTTTCTCCATAGGATGAAATATTCTGAGGAGCCAGGTCATACCAGGAAGTGTTGAGAAGAGTACGAAATCTGGATCTAGATCAATTAGCCAGTTTTTACAATTTCCAAAGGCATAGAAGGAATAGTCTACCTAAGTTCTTACAGAGAGAACCTTAGACACCTCCATCTACACAGGAGGCTACAACTCAAGGTTTAGAGACAGGGATTTCCAACGAACAGGATACTCAGGAGGATCTGAAGAAAACTAAAGTTTTAACACAGAAAGTGGATACTGCATTATCAAATCCACCAGGTAATCAAGCAAAAGATCAATTTGAAGATTTAATAAAAAAGGGATAGGATACATAACCGACCACACCAAATAAATTGGCTACCAACACAACAGGGAAACAACCATCCACCGAGATAGGTAGTCCCATTATGTCATTAGCACCTTTAAAGTCAAGTCAGGGAAATCCAAATGCTAAAGTCATATTTATAGAAGACCTTACTCCAATTTCAGCTGAAGAAATGCCTCCTTCTGACTTCTTTTTCAGCAAGAAGAGGAGGGCTACAAAAAAGTAAAAAGGCAGAAGATAACGTATCACAGACATGGCCTAGATGATATCGATTTCGCTAGGGAGATGGAAGGCTCATTGGGTTCCTTTTCCATGGCCAATCAATGTTCAATAGAAAATCTAGTGGAGCAACTGAAACATAGAAATATGTTGGTAAGAAAGTTGCAAGACTAGATAATAACCATGGGAAAATATGTTAGAAATCATATGAATCAGGATTTTGAACAGGTCAGAGCCAGTGACAAACAACAAATTCAACAACTCAAAACCAACCTCGATGAGCTATATCATAATTCACAGGCCAATAGAGAGTTATCCACTCAACAAGAAGAATTTATCAAGCAACTTCAGGCCAAGATAGACATGTTTGAAGGTATAATAATGGAGATGGAAACTTTCCAAGCTCAGGCACTAGAAGTACATGAAAATATGGAATCATCCCAGCCATATTGTTTTACGAAAGTGGAAGCCATTCAAAATTGTTACCGGGTGGTAGACCTCTCCCTGAATAACATTTACATTAAGGAAAGAGAAGCCACTGCATATCGCGCCAAGTTTCAAGAGGCTGTATTACTAAAACCAAAAGATTATGTACCAGAGGTTCCTCAATTGTCCCTTTCTGAGCAAACCCAAGGTGACATAATCTTGAAGGCCTGAGAGACAAATTTGGTCGAAAGAAAAAGATTTTCCAGAGAGGTAAATAAATCTTGTGAAGAAACATTGTCTTCACTAAATAACATGTTGCTTGATGTTGAAGGAGATAGTATCCTTGAGGCCCTGGGTCAGATTGACATAGTAAAGAATCAACATAATTCTAAGATAAACAAAGAAGAAGCCTGAACAACCATCTAGCAAATGAAACAAATCGACCTTATCCAGATAAACAAATGGATAGTAGATCCCAATTTATAGCTACAAGCCACATCTTTGGGAGCAAGGAAACTATAGGAGAGGTTGCCTCAAATAGAAAAGAAGCTATACACTTTTTAATCAAATGAAGCAACATAACCTTCCAGGTTGGTAGTATAGTTAGTAAGAAGATCCATCCAGTGTGTCAAATATGGGAAAGCTAGCACATATAGAAACAAGTAAGACAAGCTATGCATACTACTTACACAAGTCATGATCAGATGCCAGCTATTTCCAAGCTGAAAGATATGGAGAAGAAACGTCTTTGCCAATAGACGAAAAGACCGATTTAATTTTAATTTTATAGAAACAATTTTAATTTTATAGAAACAATTTTAATTTTATAGAAATGTTTAATTTTAATTTTCGTCTCCTCAGATCTGATTTAATTCCCATTTAATTTTATAATTTAAGAAATTAAATGGGAACCTCCCTGTACTAAATTTCTACCTAACTTGGTATTTAAGGCACATCGGTCCCTAAGGTTTGGGATGCCATGAGCAATAAGGGTGCTCCCTATTTTTTTATTCGTCACCAAACTTTCCTAATATCCTTTAAACCATCATGCCTAAAATATCATGAGAGATTAATCTTATCCTAATAAGCCAGTGCAAATCCTCAACAAACCACAGACATCATTTGATGCATGCCTATGCCCCAATCACATGTTAGTATTGTTGCAGGAGAAATATTGTGACGAATACCTAGTAAATACTTCAAGAATTTTTGACCATTTGTCCTTGATTCGTAAAGCGCAAGCCCATTGGAAATCACTCATGGGAAATTCATAACAAGGGTATAGAATTACCAAGTATCACAATCACCCACGGACCACAAAGTGAACACTTGTGTGAAATAATGCTTTGTGAAAATGATGGTACATATAGTGGGGGAAATGGGAGTGGTATTCAATTGGTTGTTGAACCTATCATACAACATTTTCCTCAATATCCAGGAGGCCTGTAAAGGTAATCAATCAAGATTTTTAATTTTTTCCTTTTTATTGACGTCATTTCTACATATGTCCCTAATCGAGGAACATGTTGGAACTAGAATATAGTTTCCCCCCTTCTTCATTTTTAATGCTATTAACTATGAACAAGCCAATATTAAGAATTTCTCTTTCAATTTTTTGATTATTTTAATGCACCTATGTATCAAATGTTTTTTGGCTAGAACCTAAACATGATATCATTAGAATAATTAGAAACTTTGTAGGAAATAGCAGATCGGTAGCTATAAAATAATTACACATACATTCATGCTTATGGATGCAACACCCCACCACACTTGTTTCCCAAGTATGTTTCAGACAAACCTATGGCTAGGGAGGTGGCATACCAAACAATGAAAATAGGTGTAGCAACTTTCCCATTGTTGGTAAAGAAAAGAAGTTGGTCTGGTTTCCCGATCAGATTAGGGAAATCCAGGCTTTTAAATCCTACACATGCAAGGAAGGAGGTATTGGCTCTAAACGAGTTGATACTATGTACAGGGGTAGTGAAGAACCATGACCCAAAAAGGGTATTGTATAATCACTAATAAACATTGAAGATGGTTCCCCCTTTTGAACAAGAAATAAGGGAAGAGGAAGAATTTTTCCACTAGGCCAAGACATATGAGAAAGTATTGGCCTGAATAGTAGGTACACCCCAAGCTGATGATTTCCTGGTAGAATAAGAAGAAAAGAAAATCGTTTTTCTTCAACAATAGTAGAAAGGAATAAAGGATGTTTGGGAGAAGATGAATGTAGATGAACGAGATCGAAAATAAAAAGATGAAGAATCTCTAAGGAAGTTCTTCAAGGTCGAAGAGAGGGCTAGGAAAAAGAAAGCATGGGATAACTCACTTGGGGAAGTTGAGACATGTTTTGATGATGTGGAAAGAGCCAAGGCCACAGAGGAATAAAAATCCTTTGGGGCTGCAAAAGAGTCATGTTCCCACGAGGCCATGAAATCTAAGAGAGTCCGTAAAGTCGCGAAAGATGAAGTTGCCCAAAAAGATGTGAAATAAAAAAACAAAATAGTCGAAGAAGATGCATGTGTCACCATGAAGGAATGGAATAAAATTGCAATATCAGTTTTGACCTCTCCCTCAAACCAAAGGACTTGTTTGAATGTAATATCATTTAAATTCTCATATTCATCCCTGAAGACATTGAAAATTGATGATGAATTTATTGTTGTGGGGAAATTATACTAAAATAATTCAAAGGAAGGAATCACGTGGAGATCATAGAAGGGACAAAATATAGGAGATTCCTCAGAGGAAAGAAACCTAAAAGGAGCATTGATTGGACAATAATTAGTGAAAACCCATAGAAAGAAGCAGTTCATATAACAACAACACTTCATGTGTTTGTAGGAAAAAAATATGTTACATTGAATGAACTCAACATTCAGATAGATGAGTACAAGCATAAAGTATCTAGACTAGAGAAACAACTACAAATCTAGAGGAAGGAAATAGAAAAATAATTCCATATCAAAGTGGATCAGGCAAAGTGGGTACATATTGAAGATACTAAAAAGGTCATGCATAGATACACCCAAGAAACATCGATCCATATAGTGAAAGTAGTGGAAAAGGATCAAATACATGAAAGAAAAAATCAAAGGTTATCACTCCTAGAGGAAGAATTGAGACATCTGTAGTTGGAAGGGAACAAATTCCTTGTTTTTTTCAAAGAAGAAGTTTTTGAACTAAATGAATACTGAAAGAATTTTAGGTTAACTTCTTTGCAGAACTAAGGGACATCCAGGGTTACAATGCATAGATTGTAAAACTAGCTAACCAACTAGTAAAAGTAAAGGGCCAGTACGAATACATGGAACAAGAGTTTGAAAAAATAAAAAATTGGTAGAATATGTACAAAACATCCTCAAAAATACTACTGAGCCTAAAAAATAAAGAACCGGATAAAACACAGATGCAACTGTATAGGTGGAAGAGGATCCATCCCAATGCAGAAGAAGTAACTAAGAGTGCCAAGAAAACCTACACATGAATATGGACTAAAGATGATAAGATCTTGGAAATGTATCATATTCCATTAAATGAAGAACTCAAACAAGAAGGGTTAAGTGAAAGTAGGGAAGAACAAGTAATTACCACGAGGGAAAAGGTAAAACAAGAAATTTAAACATTGGATTGGAATGATAGAGAAAGTATTAGTTAATACATGATCCAACTAGTAAAATGCATGTTAGTCACTGACTTGATATGTAACAATGAGATCGAGTTATAAGAGAGGAAATTGAATAAGATAATTAGTATCATACAAACATCCAAACTATGGTTTGACTTCATCAATCATCCCATTTCAGGATATGCTTGACATTCTTGTGCTTCGTTTTTCCTTTTTCAAAAAAAAATGTAATGAAAAAGTCCAATCATTAGGGAATGTTGTTTCAGAGTCTGTACTTAAGGCTTTAAAAAGTATAGTGTCTAGGCATCCGAAAGTTAGTAAGATGTAAAAAGGGAGGAGGGTATACTTTCGGGAAAGGAAGCTAGGGTTGATTT
>CBVK0101751736.1:0-15586 GCA_900067695.1 Picea abies | reverse complement strand
AATCAAAGATTTTGTTTAATGTACTCGACATATTGTCCCAATTGCATGAGTATGTCTTACCAATAAGTGTAACAATTACATATTGGTTGCTATTTGATTATTGTGGACCTTTACTTTGTCCCCCTTTGTATGACAATGGGTCTTTTATTCATATATAATAAAGTGTGTTTCTTATTTTATTACATTGACGAATGTTGTAAAATGTTGTGTTGTTGAATAATTAATATGTGAATGATTTACATTATTACAAATAACAAATGTGTAATTCATTAGATAACGTATTAATGCAATCATTATATCAAAATTCAATGATAAAAATATAAAACAATATTATTATAAAAAATATTTGAATTTGAGACGATTAATTGAAAATTTGTTAAAAAACAATTCATTAAAATATATGCATATTAGTGCATTGTATTCTTATGAACTCACTAGACGGTGTGTGTCATAATATGAAATCGGTGCATTTTGAGGAGTCATACGCACCGATGTCCATTAATTATATTAAAGCACTGATGAAAACTATTGAGAAAAAGACATTGTTTTGTTAACAATATAACATACAATTATATTTATCGTTTCAAAATTTTACGGTGCCCATGTTTACAATATGTTTCAACGATCTAAATATAATATACATACTAGTGTTGTAAGTATAACATACACACTAATGCTTATTAAAAATAATTATGTCGACATCTTACCTCGAATTTCAAAATTTCACCACCCTTTGGTGCACATGGTAATACAGGCACCGTTACATATGCATTATATAAGCATTGGGGTGCGTACTAACTTAAATGCACTGGGGCGTACATAAACTCAAAAACATTGATGCTTCATATGCAAACAATGTGGAACCGATGATAGAAATTATAAGAGCATCGATGTGGCATACAACAAAAAAAGGATAAATTTGTGCGTAATAATTATAAGTGCACTAGTTTTTTTTAGTTTTATGTATGCACCAAGGCAGGTTGATTAAGCGCGCACCAATGCATTTTGACAAAAAAAACACCGAAAAAAAACCTTCGCTACAACCTTCGTTCGCCCAATTTCTTTTAGTTATATTGAACATTCGTTAAAATCTCTGCTTTGAAAAGTGAAGTTT
Source organism: Picea abies (assembly GCA_900067695.1). NCBI lineage: Eukaryota > Viridiplantae > Streptophyta > Pinopsida > Pinales > Pinaceae > Picea > Picea abies. The sequence goes on along the minus strand of CBVK0101751736.1, from coordinate 14,472 downwards.
TTTTTTAAAATTTTGTCAAATCTTGTAACACTAAAAACCTCTGCTACAAGGTGTTTTCCTTGTAGTGATCACATGAATGGTAATAAGAAGAGAAGGGTTTGGGTTTTTAATCCCCAAAAGACTAGAAAGGAAACCAATTACAGGTTCCTGTTATTTGATATTAGAAGCTACACCCTAGAACCCAAACACTATATTTTCAAATGATTTCCTCTTATTTGTTAAGGAGGACTATTTAGACTTACTCAGAGAAAATTGGAAGTCATTGTTGACAAAGAGTTCATCCATGGGCGGGTCATTGGGCTAGCTTGGTTCAAAAGGATGAATAACAACTGCCCTAAAACCTTCCTGGAGTCCACTAGTAGCTCCATTGTCTTCCAATATCTCCAAAGATTTTGAGTTTGGAGTTTGTTCTTTTGAATTTTTCTCTTTCATAGATGTATCCTTCTTATGAACCTAGATTTTCATGTAGATTGAATGGGTGCATTTCACTACAAGATGGCCATAGCCATGGCACCATTCACATCCAAAGAGAATTCCTTCATAGTCTAAATTTAAGTGATAAAGGTCCAATTCTCTTCGAATTGGCATGGACCCTATTGATCCTTTGCTAAGATCTAGACCAACTAAAATGTGAGCTATACCCAAAGAGCCTATTTCTTTGAATGACAAACCCGCCTCATATAAAATTCCTAGAGCATTCCCAATTTCTTTAAAGACTTGTTCAGACCACAAGATCAAAGGAAGGCATGCAATCCTTACCAAAGTTGGGATGATGTCCAAATGGACTGACCTGAAATTGAAATTGATTTGCCACTTTTTAAGGAAAATTAGTTGAGCTCCCCATCTCCACATTTTGTGTAAAATATCTTCAAACTTGCCTGCAAACTGAAAGATCCATACTATCTAGCCCCTTACCATAATTAAGGCTTACAAGGAGTAACTAGTTAAGGGCACAAAAATTGTTTTTGTCAAAGGGTTTAGAGTTTCTAGATTCATTCTTCTTCCTCAAAATTTTCCAACCGAGGCCTGATCTACCATCTCCTCAATCTCATTCAATATAATATTCTCACACAGGGCAAGGTTGATAGGTTCCTACAATTTTTTGACACATCGACGTCGTTTGGGTTTCCTCCTTCCTTCATAATCTCGTGAGATAGTTTTTTTTTAGTCCTATATAAGGTTACCACTCAGCTCCATCATTTCGTTGATGAAACTAGACTTAGATACCCTATTAAACCTTTGTGCCAAACCATAATTTAGACTTAGATACCCTATTAAACCTTTGTGCCAAACCATAATTAGAAGCATCAAAATCTATGCATGTCTTGTCTAGAGTAATAGATTTTGCATCAAAATCATACACAAGATCTTCTGCATTAACCTCACTTGTACTATATATTAATGCTTGAGAAACTCCCATATCTACCCTTTCATAGTTCTTCGTAGGATCCCCGTACCATTAGTTATGGGGTTCCATAGATACACCCTCAAGATCAACTTAAGCCTCCACTAATAGGACACCTTCCTCGGTATGATGTCGAAACAAAGCCTGTGCCATCTCACTAATGATGAAAACGATCTCCTCTTCTAACGGGTGTGAACCCAAAGATGTAGTCCTCCATGGTACTGATGTGTCATTTGGTGGGCCAAATGTTGGACATGACCAAATTTGTTGGGCCTGCAGCGAGTCTTTTGAGTAATTTAGGGCTTCTTTCTCATTGGTCATAATTCTTATTAGTTCCTTTAACCTTTGGTTATAGTCACCACCGCTCAATATCTGCTTACAAAGATCCTACCACAATCCTCCATCGTCATTCAAACCTCGTCTTGGAGTAAGGAGTGCCTTCAATTTACCACCATTAAGTTTATTAGGATACAATCTTTGCATGATTGGAGAGAAACATATAGTATAACTATAATAGAAACCCTTGCATTGTTTATCAACAATGAGATCACTACATTAAGACTATATGTAGAAAATCTAGAAGTGTTGGGTGAGCCAAAGTCGTATGCTAGTCATTGTAATTTCCAATGACGAAGGCAACTCGTGAGGGTTTGAACTTTGGACTAACAACTACCTTCTTCTTCAGATTGTTTATGGCAGACATCAACAACAGATTGTAAAAAGAAACATTGTTGCAGTAGCAACTCTACACTGGTGACAATGAATTGTAGCTGTGACATGCAAAGGTGAAAACCCTAATCATAACCTCATCTTTGTTTGTAGTTTTCTTTTCCTCTCTTGTAATTAAAAGTTTTGTATCAAGAAGTTCCAACTTTAATTGAACATGCAACCTAAAGAACATAATTGACAATTTTTTAATTTAGTCTTTGGGTGTAACCTAATCCATTTCCATCATAAATTTAACATACCATTCTTTAACATTGTTGTATTGGAGGGTTTATGAAAGCATTCGTGATATTACTAAAATACATTTACATCTTTTCTAAGAAGATGAAAAAACTAAAATGCAATATTTTCATATAAATAGTTAACAACAATGTTCTCTACTATATATATAATAATCTTAAAGTAAATAAAACAAAATATTATTGTTTTTATGTAATATAACATTATAATATATAAAAAATACAAATATTATTTTTAATGTAATATAACACCATAATATTTATCAAAAATAATATCTTATATTTATTATTTATATATATATTTTTAAATTGGAAGGTGGTAAAACTTATTATAATTCTTATTTTTATATATTTTTTAAATTGGAAGGTGGTAAAATTTATTATAATTCTTGTTAGCTAATGATGAAGATGATCATTAATTGTTGCTATTCATGAATGTGGGTTTACTCATCACCATTATTTAAGGAAAACCAAACAACCTAAAATTATTAATGAATGGTTACTAAGAGCTTAGTCTTGCAATATGTCTTTGTGCCTTGGGTTCTTAACCTATTTCCTTAACGTTTTTAGGTGTTATTCCGAGACCAAAAAATGATTTAAACTTAAATAATATCAACAAGCAAACCACATATCCTTTATGATCATTGTTTAAGCTATTTATAATGAGATCATATACTTTCTAATAATAATTCATCTTAATTCTACACATACAAGATACTACTTCCCATTACAATTTAATCTCTTGATGAAAAAAACACTTTTATTCTAACTCTCTATAATATTATAAATTAACTACAATATCCAAAGTTTTATACTAAATATCTTACCTACAAATCTTTAAATAAATACCAATATTACAATTAAATTCTTAAATAAAATTAGATAAATATAAATATTACAATTAAATTATAATATTAAGGAAAAATATTTGTAACAGTCTAATTGTTTTATATTTTTTAGTTTAATTTTCTCTGAAATCTGATCATAATTTGTTGGATTTGTAGATTTGAGTGGTTAATTCTGTATAATCTTAGGACGTTGTCTAACTGTTCTAGGATACAACATGCTGAAAAACCCCGGAACACTCTGATTATATAGAAATAATCACTCAAATCTGCGTATCTAACAATTTCCTACAAGATTTCAGGCAAATGTCTTCGAAAAAAATCGCCAAAAAATATAGTTTAGTATAACGTTTAAACTATTTTTCAACAAGCTGAATTCATTATGGAATTAGAAATACAATTTAAACCACATAAAACACTCTGATTATATAGAAATAATCACTCAAATCTGAGTATCTAACAATTTCCTACAAGATTTCAGGCAAATGTCTTCGAAAAAAATAGCCAAAAAATATAGTGTAGTATAACATTTAAACTATTTTTCAACAAGCTAAATTCATTTAAGGAATTAGAAATACAATTTAAACCACATAAAATTGTGATTTCAAATAGATTTATATTACTAGATTCGAACTAAAAACAAAAACAGATAACCAACTTAAAAACAAAAACAGATAACAATTAGACAACACCAAATATCTATTTAAATTAAATAAATAAAATATTTCAACCATAAATAAAAATTATAATTATAATCGTGAAAAGACAAAAGATTTTCCACTACCCCACTACGCTAATGAATTATAATTATTTTCCCAATTACAGCCTTCAATCTGGCGTTGTCTGATTTTGCCCTCTCGTGTCTGAAACTGGCTGGCTTCTGCTAACCGCGTCTTCGACGTCCTACGGTTCTGTGTTTTTTTAGACAGCAAACAAAACTGGAAAATCTAAAACATTCAGAAAACGATACCCTTTGCCAGGATCTACCACGAATAGCTACTGGGAACCTTCCGGAGGCGATTAAGTCGTGCTCTGCTCTCTCGACACAATGTTGTTCTCCACAAGTGGTTGGTATAGATTCAAATTTTCTCTTTGCATTTCATAAGATGGATTCCGCAGGAATATTTTACTCAGTTGTTTGTTTGTGTTTTTAAGTAAAATTTTCAGTTGGAGAGGCTTCCTATGGCCAGCTTGCATCACTTCAAGGGACTTTCCATGGGAGAGTGGATACTAGTAAGAAAATATTTCATAATAATTTCATTACTCAAGCAAGAGTCCAAGCAAGAACGGCCCCTAATTTACAGGTGAAGATAACGCTAGATGATAAGGATATACCTCGCCAGTGGTACAATTTGATTGCCGACCTTCCTGAGCCACCTCCACCTGCATTACACCCACAGACTCGTCTGCCACTTCAAGCAGAAGATTTGATGGCACTCTTTCCAAAAGAATTAATCATGCAAGAGGCGAGTCAAGAGAGGTACATTGACATTCCAGAAGAGGTGCTTCAAGTGTACAAGAGCTGGCGAGCTACGCCCCTTTTCAGGTCTCTTTTTGTTTCATTCATTCATTGCACACTTATACTTGGAGAGTGAGTGAAAAGAAACTCATTTTCATTTTCCATCAAACAAAACAAATACATCAAAAATCAAATAACAAAACAAATACATCAAAAATCAAATGTGTTGTAGTTTCTATCAAATATTGACAGTTATAAATCAGCTTCCTGCATTCTTTTTTTTTTCTGCTTTATATGTGTTCTCCGTCTTGCATTTCCCCGAATGAAAGAAACTTATTTAAAGATGAAAATGAAACTTTGATGGTGAGCAAAACTCGTCCTACCAAAATAGAGAGTCAGCTTTGTGGATTATTTAGCAGACTCGATTTCATTTTCTGAAGGCGCTAGAAAGAGGGTACTTTCATAGGATAATATGCTTTTCCAGATAAAGGAGCAACCATAACTGAATGTCCACTCCATATTTAAAACACTGCCTATGTTAGAAAATGATAAAGTTTTGCATGCTTATAAAATCAGGGCATTGAGATTGGAAAATATTCTTGGAACGCCTGCAAGGATTTACTATAAATATGAGGGTACTAGTCCTGCAGGTTCACATAAGCCAAATACAGCTGTTCCACAGGCTTGGTATAATGCCCAAGAAGGTGTCAAAAAACTAGTAACAGAAACAGGTGCTGGTCAATGGGGCTGTGCCCTTGCCTTTGCATGCAGTTTATTTGATCTTGAGAGTGAGGTAAAACCTGTAATACTGCCTTCAATGCATTTTTCTTTCCTTTAAGTTTACCTTGACTATAGACTAATTGGCAATTAAGTTTTCTAGGTTTGGCAAGTTCGGGCTTCATATGATCAGAAGCCTTATCGAAAAATGATGATGGAGACATGGGGAGCAAAAGTCCATCCATCTCCATCTGACTTGACAAAAGTGGGCCGTGCCATTCTCAACAAAGATCCAGACTGTCCCGGTAGTTTGGGTATTGCAGTTTCTGAGGCAGTGGAGATGGCATTGAGTAATTCGGACACCAAGTATTCCTTGGGTAGTGTACTTAATCATGTACTTTTACACCAGACTATTATTGGTGAGGAATGCCTAAAGCAGATGGCAATTGTTGGAGAAATACCAGATGTAATTATAGGCTGCACAGGTGGTGGGTCGAACTTTGCAGGGCTTGCTTTTCCATTTATTCGTGAGAAGCTAGCTGGCAACATGAACCCTACCATTAGAGCTGTCGAACCAGCAGCATGCCCTTCTCTTACAAAGGGTGTTTATGTTTATGATTATGCGGATACAGCAGGGATGACACCGTTACTGAAAATGCACTCACTTGGACATGATTTTATTCCAGACCCTATCCATGCAGGTGAAAATACTTACATCCCTTCTGAGCATTCAAGAACTGCAGTAAGAAAACATTACCCCACTAAAGAAGAGACATTTTGTTATGGTAACAAAAATTGAAATCAAAGAGACAGGGGATGTGGGATACTTAAAAATGACACAAGCCATATATGATAAAATCACAATTTTAAAGCAAGACTAGGAAGAAGTAGCTTATAGTAGAAATCACTATACCTTAAACAGTGAATTTTAATCTGTTGGTGGATGGATTATCTTTTTCTTCATCTCTCACGTATATATTTCGTGCTTTTGTAGGGGGTTTACGTTATCATGGTATGGCGCCTTTGATATCACATGTTTATAATCTAGGTTTGATGGAAGCAATTGCAATACCTCAGATTGAATGCTTTCAAGGTAAGTGTCCATTCCATGGTTGTTCTGAAGTGTTTGCAAATACTTTTGTTTTTGGTTTTTTTTAAAGCATCATATATTACATCGTAAAGCGACTCCACCTTTAGTTTTATTTCCTCCCAAGTTCATGGGGTTTTCCAAAGGTTAATAACGTGCAAATACATAATGACAGCTTACAATAAATTAGAGATTAAAATATACAATATTTGACACATCGTATCATTATTTTGTTTGACAAAAAATGGAGGATGGTGATCATGTTTCTAAAATGAATCAGTTGATTATGTTAGGTTGAGGAGGATGGAGCCAAGGGCTAGGGTTTGATTTGATGGCTTGAAGATCGCTATCTATTGGCTGTGGGTAGTGCATTTATCCCCTCTTTTTTGCATTGATTGGTTGAGCTAGCTTGTTTGACCAACAACCCCTTGTCATAAGGTGAGGCTCAATGGCCTTGATGGCCGTGCCTGAACTTTCTATGATTCTGTATACCCGTGAGTTTGAACTAGAGGCTGGTGATGGCACCCAAGGCTCTGAAGAGATTCGTCCCCAAGGTGTATCATGAGGTAATGACCCCCTTCCTGACCTTGAGTTGTCTGAGCTTGTGTATGCTAGTCTATGTCATGAATTTCGAGAGGGCTTTATTTTTTGGTATTTTGTGGGAAGGGTATCCCCTAAAGCGATTACTTGAAACAATGTCCATGAGGTTTGGGAGCCTTATGGTTAGCTGCACCCACATTCAGAGCTGTACTAAGGGCTTCTTCCTGTTCTAGTTCAGTGATCCTGCACATGTGAAGGAAATATTGAATTGTGGCCCGTGGATTTGCAAAAACACCCTTGTGGTCCTTATCTAGTGGACCATCATTTCTTCAATGATACAACAGTGCAGCTTGTCTGTTCAGTGTGGGTAGATTTCCCAAGCATGCCTATGTAGTTTTGGTTGGTCCTATGGCAGGTTGCTGCCCCTTTGGGACAATTTATCTGTGAAGATCTAGAATGGTTTTTTAGCCCTAGGCCTCAATGCCGTATCTACATGTGAGTTAACCTATCCGAGGACCTTAAGGAAGTCATGTATATCCAAATTGGTAGCTGGGTGCATTGCCAGCTACTCTGCTACATTAATCTGTCGAATCCTGTTTTAGGTGCCATAGTCCTGCCCATCGCATTTGAGACTTCCCTTTGATGGCCCAAACTGAATTTGAGAAGACCCATCACTACCGACCACTCCTATGCCTACATCGACTCAAACTCCCAAGGCAAATGTAGGGGTTTTGACGGAAGTCGTGCGGAAAGGGAAAAAATACCAATGTGCACAAAATCCAACCTATGAAAGCCCCACTAATGAAGCCTCCGACGAGCAAGGTCTATATGACAGCTGGCTCTAGCTCTAAGGCAGCTCTGGCCAAGGCCTTGGCAAGCTCCATAAGCACTAGGGGTAGTAGTCGACATGACGCTCTCTAGCCTCAATGTTGAACTCATAAGAAATTGCTTTTGTATCCTCTGTTAGTGCCACCAAAAGGATGAAGCAGGTCAAACTAGGGTCTTTTTGGCTTGGTACCATATCTTTTTCCAATCCTACCGGCATTCTTCAAGGCCTCAAGTCCAATGAGGTGGAAATGCTAGATTTGGGTGGTTTGTAATGAAAGTGACTTCGTGGATCGTCTGGGGTCTCAATGAACATAGTAGAAAGCACATTGTCTACTAGGTGTTGACTCCTCTAGGTGGGACATACATTCTTTGTATTCAAGAGGTCAAAGTTATAAGGTTCAAGCTTCATATTGCCATAGAAATTGTTTGTGCTGGGACTAAAGTTTTATTTTTTGATCATTCTGATGGGTAAGGGAGGGGGGGGTTGCTATCCTTGTCTCTCCTAATCTTGCTAATGCTATTGTGGACTCAGGTACAAACCCCTCCCAAGGACTTGTGTGTATCCTTTTAAATTTGGACATACAATTCCTAGGGTTATCCAATATCTATAACTCCAATGACACCAAAGAGCATGCAAAATTCTAATGTTGGATGGATGATGACCTCCCAAACGTCCTTGGGCTCATTTGTGGGATTTTAATATGGTGGAATGCGAAAAAGGAAAAGATGGGGCTCTTCCTATTCTTTTTCTAGTTGGAGAGAAAGAGGCATGGTGGGCCTTGAAGGCTTGACATGGGCTCTATGACCCTAACCATTATCAGAGACAGGTGTTATAAGAAAAATCCTTATGTTGAGACATATTCCACCAATCCGGCGGTTGAGTGGGTTACAGCCTCTTTGGTAGCTTAGCACAAGGTAGAGACTACTTGCACCTCGTATGGTCCTGTGTCCAAGGCAGTGAAATGGGGAAGGAGAGGTGAGGGACTTGCGTGAAAGACCTCTTAGGACCACCCAACCCTGTTATTGTCCTCCCTTAGCTCCTTGGAGGGCCGAAAAGGCCAACTGTGTGTAGTGGATGTGAAAATAAACTTGCTGATTTTTTGGACCAACAAACTAATAAGAGTGAACAGTTCACTGTTCGCTCTCTTATAAGCTCAAAAAACTGAACTAGACTGGCTTCCAGGATCCACCAGAGTCTAGGACAACTTAATTGGTGATTTGTTTATGCAACTGTGCACTTACAAACCATGTATTTCAATATGGCTGGAAATTCCAAACAGAAAATAATAGATGCGAACAGCAAGCTGTCCACACCAAAATAAGCTTGAAAATGAGTTCGAAACAGCTTGGAAAGTGCACTAGACAAGGCAAAAGCCAAGCTAGTTATATTTCTTAAATTTGGAAGTTAAAATAAGCTTGTTAATAGACTGCTACAATCATAATAAACTGAGTAAGATGGCTGGCCACTGGAAAATGCTTCAGCAAATGAAAAGTTTAATTTCCTAGGGATTCCGACATAGTTTCCAGAGCAAATTGATGGCTGAAAATTAATTTTCTAAATGCTAGAAGTCCAGAATAGCCCTTTTTTTGGCTGTTCAATCAATTGGCAAGTGTTAGGTGGACTGACAGAAGGTTGACATATTAACCATGTGAATTTTATAAATTTTTCTCTTAGTTAATCATGCAATCAAAGATACCACACCATTTTGAAGGTCCTTGCATTCAGGTCCACACCTTTTATTTCGCTGTATGAGATTGTCACTTGATATAAAGAGAGTGAGTTGGCATACATCATTTGGTGAGACACTGAGAGCAATGAGTGCCCCATGTAGTCTAGAGGAGGGGTTGGCCCCTTCTTGTCACTAGTGTTTTCGGGCTCTTAAAGCTGCCTAGATGGAAGAAGGATACTTGTGCAAAGGAAGAGACCTAAGACCCACCGAGAGAGTTTAGTTGGGGTTATCCAAGCTGAGTGGTATTCCTATCTAAGCTAAGCTATTCAATGTTTGAAATTGTCGGATTATCAAATAAAACCAACTAAGAAAATGCTCACTCAATTGATACAGAGAAGATCAAGCCTACGAGGGGCCCCTAAGGGGGATTCCATAGATTTGATTCTTAGGATTCTACAATTTGACAATGCAAAACTGAAATAAATACCAAGCAATCCACATGGTGAGATTACGTCTTGCTTTCATAAGCATATCGTTTGGTCAATGGAAAATGAAACTACCCTGTGTGTGTGTGTGTGTAAAATAAGTAATATGTATATATAAATAGGTTTGTATGTTGAAAAATGAGAATTTTGGTTTGGTGGAATGGATCCTTGCTTTGTTTTTTCGTTTCTTGATGTCTTTTTATGCCATGTTTTTTGGTTTATGCACAAACCCCTTTAGAGACAACAATCTGAAAATGAAAAATTAGCACAAAATATAAACTTATAAGTATTACAAGTTTACCCTATTAAACTTGATGTTAACCGCAGTAGGTATGATGGTAGAGAAACCCAACCATCACCTACTCATAAGGTTACTTGTATTTAGCCTTCTACTTAGGTGTCGCGGCACTTATGAAGTTAAAAAAAATAAAAATGAAATAAATTTATATTACATAGCTCAGAGGAATGGGATTGAAGTTCTTTGCAGGCTGCATAGCCACCATGTGCAAAGAGAGTTTCAATTGGTTCCTTGGTTAGTGGGATGGAAACTATAAGAAAGAAAGCTATAATTGATAGTAACAATGAAACTAATACTAATCTTGGTGAGCTAAAAATGTTGAAAAATGATATTTTTTTTTTTTGAATTTTAATGTTAAGGTAGCTGTGATGTGTGTGAGTAATTATCGAAACTAAATAAACTCAAAGAAACTGAAAAAATATGGGCAAGGGGTGTATTTTAAATGGTTGTTCCATGTTTTTTGCTTGTTTCCCTGTTGGCTCCTTTGCCTCAAATAGGTCTTCGGATGGTCTCCTATTGCTTATGAGAAACAACTAGGACAATTAATTAATTTCTTAACAACTAAGCAAACTTTTTTAGTTCATATTTATGTAAAATCTAAAGATAATAGAAATATTAATCTACAGGTAAGAAAACAACCAACAAAGATGGTTGTCCTGGAAGGGTAAATCGACTAAAATGACCAATTTACCTATTTAGGGCAGCAATAACAAACAAAAGAAAAGGGGAAATAAAAATAACAAGAAGAGAAGAAGCGTAAGACAGCTCCGACCAACAAAGAAAGGTGGGCTTCAGGTTTGTCGTAAAGGACCCTTAGACTTCCTATCTGCCAACTAAGGCTTGTATGCATTGTTCCTTCAAGAAATCTTCACAAAACTCACATAAAAGACAAACAAGAGATAGCCATTCCAACCAACAACTACTACTATCCCTCAGCCCTTAACAAGCAATGATTCAGTCCCAACAACTAAATTAGAACAAATAAGTACAAAATATTAAGAACCCCTACGAAAATTCAGTAGAGATTAATTACTTTATTCAACAAGTCTTGTTTAATACAAAAACCTTTCTCTTATTTATAGGAGAAGAGAAGGCCAGGGTTAGGTCACAAGACATTTGTCACTTTTGGAAAAGTGACCATGGACCACCCAAAAGTTCTTTTGTCTTTTTTGAAAATGTAAGTCAAATCTGATCTGATCTTATCTTTAAAAAGAGATTACAATATAATTAACTCTAAAAGAATTTACACATTCGAAAGAAAAATAGCTTTTGACAAAAGATTTTTGGAAGAAGTGCCCAAAAGGTGACATCATCAATCTTTGCTTCTTGGGATTCATGCCTCCAAGTGGCATTGTTGTTCATTTTTCACTCTTTTGTTGTTGGAACTTGAGGTGAAGTTTGGTGTCCAGCTTTTGGATTAACCAGGAAGGCAGAGCCACATGTGGGTAGATGTAGACTTTGCTTTGGAGGGCAAGGGGATCTTAACATTGGTTGCCAAAAGTGAGTAAATGCCCGTTGTTTGAGAGCTTTTGAAACATGAAATTTTACCCCCTTTGCTGCATCAATACCAAAATAGCTTTCGTTAGGCTCAAACCAGGTTTGAGTGAGATTTGGCCCCATAAAAGTTTTGGCCAAGTGTTGGTTTGGGGCTGAATCAACAAATTGAGGGAAAAACTTAATCTCTGAATGAAATTGAGAAACTTTTGCTGCTCTTAGTGATCTTCATGGCTGTAGGAAAAATGGGTATCCTCTTGATTGAATACATTTGGTTCTGAATGTGCCCAATTTTGCCTTTTTCATGTATTGATTCTAAGGTCAAATAGAGTGCTGCTCACTCTCAGGATTTTCACTAAAAAATATAGTTAAATTTACCATTGAGACCACAATTGTTGCAGAATAGACTTTTCCATGGCCGTCTGGGTTCTTTCTGGATGAAATTCCGATTTTGGATGAGGAAGTTATGGCAATTTTGGCTCATACGTTTTGTTAAACGATTGGCATACAACTATTTGGTCAAAACTTTTGTCAAACATTTTGCATCCCACTATTCACAACTCTTGCTTTACTGAAAGAATTCCAACATACCTAACATATTAGGTAAATGAAAGATAGAAATAAAACCACACCCAAAAAATCCAGGCAAACAAAAAACCCCTATAGGGTGATTTGTGTAGATCGGAAGAGCACACGTCTGAACTAAATCCAGGCAAACAAAAAACCCCTATAGGGTGATTTGTGTCTTTCAGAAAATGCTTAGATCATGGAATGCAGCCACACAAACAATATTTTTGGACGTAAAATGGGGATTATAGGTCCACATGGCACAGATTCTCCCGGAATTTGGTCTAAATCGAAATAAAATCACTTAGGGATGTGATTCTTTATAAAAAAATGCAGAATAGTTACATTACAACTCATTCAAACATTATGATAAATACCTGGCATCCCAATCACCAATTACTACCACACAAATAGGGAATAACCCAAATCTAATCTTAACGGCTGTAAGAAACATATTTGAGACCCTACACACTCAATTGCTTCTCTAAATAAGCAATAGAATCACATCCCATACTCAAAGTCCACAATTGAAACTCAAAACCTCCAATCTCTTAACCATAATATTAAAGCATGATGAGCCATTAATTCAACGATGGTATAGAGAAAATGAATAACCAAAGCTTAATCATGTTCAACCTAGCATTCATGGAGGTAAACTCAAGCCATTTCTTTCATAAAAACCTAGTTCAATAAACCATCCAACACACAAATATGCAATCGAAAACTCAAAAACTCGACACTCTCCACCATAAGTCAAAGACAGAGGAGCCATGAAAGATTGATTTAATTCATAACCCAACATTTTGAATCATGAACTAGAGGAAGTAATTCAACTTAGGAGGGAAATCTGCCATGGAAACTTATCTATTCTTGCAAAATCCATGGATTGGGTGCTTGGAATTGTTGTCTCGTGAAATTCCCTAACTCCATGACCTCCATTGCTTGAAAAAATGATGAATAAAGAATGAATTGAAAGTGAAGGAGCAAGGGGAGAAGACCCCCGATTCAAATTTGTATGGGAGAGGGTGCATGACACTCTCTTGGCTTGCCTTGGTGTGTGTGCCAGAGTTCGAAATCGTGTTGCCTCCTTTCCTTTCACAACTTGTTCGGGGATATCGGCTCATGGAGGGTGCTTAAGTCACTTGCTTGGTGTATGGTTTCAAGTTCAAGTCTTCCAACCTACAACTTTGTTTGCCAAAACCTCAGTATAGTTTTTTTTAATAAACATTTTTGATTTTTGCTTGATGTGCATTTGTTCAATTTTCACTATTTTAAGCCATTTTGCCCCAGACTTTTTTAAGATCGGAATGGGGTCATATGATGTTAGAATTAAGCAAATGAGAGCTCATTGGAAAGATTATCCCAAGCAATATAAGATACAATAATCAGATTTTTTGAAAGGTGATCAAAATTCTTTTTATAATCAGAGTAAGACTAGGCTCACATGGGCCCTGCCTAGTGACCAATGAAAGGGGCCAATGTTGAGATTTTTGTAAACTATGCTTGTATCTCATGAGATCTAACCTGATTAACCTAGACACACACTTTTTTGATATGAGACACTTTTAGAACTCAAAATTAAGCCGGGGATGGCCTTCCCAGAAGACAAAAGATCGTGAATCTGAAACAAGCCAAACAAGGTTGTATTGAGCCTGATTGTGTAACGACAAGATGTTGTTGGGCACTATGGATTTAATGGTTTCCATGAAGGTGTCTTATGGGTGAGAGTAGGCTAGAAAATACTATAACCCTGAAATCCATTTAGCCCTACTAACCCCAACGCGATGATTGAAACCTTAATCGAATTGAAACTTGAACTTTGTAACTGACTTACACCGATACCAAGTGACTTAAAATTGATTATTGATACTCTTATAATGCTTGATAAGTCACTATGTGTTGGAAATAATCCATGAATGTTACCCTTCAATACTCTTTAATAGGGCAAGAGCCATAATAGCTATGGTTCCCACCACCTTTTTTGATTGGAAACAATGTTGTAAATGTTAAGTTTTGGTACCTTGGGAAGTGGTCCCTGTTGTCGTCCTTATACACACTTGCGGACGTGAGCTAAGTCCGGCTCACTTAGTGTGTCCTTGGAGGCACAATGCC
>CBVK0101751726.1:0-14477 GCA_900067695.1 Picea abies | reverse complement strand
GGCTGTGCTCCTGCCAGATCCATCAAAAGATGGGATGGACAACTTCCCCACCTTGCGGAAAAGGTCAAAGTTTTGTTGGTTGTGTTGCTCTGTTCCATTCCCTAGGCATGTTCTTGTATTTGATGTTGCAGTAGTCCTGGTAAGACATGGTTGCCTCGATATCTTCCCCTAATGCCTGGTACTCTCTGAAGTAGGTAGTAAAATCCTCATCCTGACCATGTTGCCCCTGCACTCCTATAGGTTGTTCCTCAAGGAACTGTGGCAATAATGGCCTAGGCGTCCTCCTACTCCCTGTCTGTGAGACACTCTGTACTGGGATGTGAGTATTGCTACCCTTTGCATGAGCTCTACCTCCATAAAATCCACTAGGTCTGGCATGTCTTACATTTGGCTGGTTCCCTCGTTGCCCACCAACTACATGAGCACCTCAAGGGTCTGTTGCTAGTACCTAGCCATCTCGGCATGTCTCTGGTTCATCTCATTTTGTCCCTTTGCCAGATCACTCAGTATCCAGAGCACACTCTCCTCTAAAGGGTCTCGGTTATCCTCCATTACTTCCTCTTTCTCCGATGACTCTGATCCTGGGAAGGGTTGTCCTCCACGTCCTCTAGCTCTTCTATAAGTGATTGGTTCCTTGCCTTTAGGCATCAATACCTCATGTAATCACAGGCTGGCAAGATCACTAGCTCTGATACCACTGTAATATCCACAAGTATGCTAGACTAGGATATTAGTGCTTTGTTGTGTAATTTGTATTGTTTTTGGTTGTGTGCTTTTGTCAAACAGTTTGCATTACATGTGTTTCCATGTTATAAAAATGGTAGATAGCTTTCTACAATTAGCTTGCATACATTCCACTAAAGACTTTCGTCAAACACATTGTATGTAATCCATGTACACATGAAATAGAAGAGACAACATGGGCATTTTTATTATGGATGAAAACCCCAATCACAACAATACAATCTCTAATGGTTGTTATGGAAACTGCAATACATCAAGAAAACACGCAATTTGTAAACCAAAAACCTAGAGTAATGCCACGACCTCTTCTAGTAGATGATGCAGCCTCCTCCAAAGGCCAAAAGATGGGATAACGACCCTCCTCCACAATCTTATATGTTCTTCTATGGTTGAAAACCCTTACGGCCTGCAAAATAGAAGGATGTCGAGCCCTCTAGGAAACCCCACGGTCACTCCCAAGTGCCAACGATCCTCTAAGAATCCTTTCTCGACCTCCTCAAACCCTTTCTCCTAAAGCCTCACGGTCTGCTCAAATCCTCACGGCCCTGCAGAAATATGAGTTCGTCCCCCTCAAAGAAGCTCCACAAACCCTCTCTTCAAGCCGCTATGCCTCCTAGCTTGAGTAGAACCACAAAGATGATGCCCAAATGAAGACCCCAGATGGATCCTACTCCTTGTCTAGCTAGGGTGGATATTGCACCACCGAAACCAAACCATAATAGAAGGGTTTTGTCAAAACCCCAACGAAAACCTTGGCTCACAAGAGCTCTGCAAAAGAGATCAATTCAAAAACATATTGAGAAAGTGAAGCGCTACCCCTCCTTTTATTCTTCTCTGGTGCCCCTTCTAGAACTTTCCCCTTTGACTTAATCCTCGTGACCCTTATTCCCCTTTTACCTTTCACTTAAAGATTAAAAGTCACTTTTAATAATGTATAAGTAACTTATTAATCTAAAAGTTACTTTATTACCTTTTTACTTAATGCCTTTTTACTTAATGTCACTTTAAAAATATAACATCTCCTAGCTAAGTGATATCAAATAAACCCCCTGAATCCCTTTTCTTTACTGACTATAGCCTACAAGAGTCATATAGGCTACTAACTCATCCTCCCATCATGATCAAGTGGAAGGGGACATTACAGCATTTGGCTAGTTTTGTGCCAGCAAGTGCCTAATTTGAATCCCCCTGGGTGAAGCACACTAGTCTACGTCAATAGGTTTACAAGGGATGCCATCCACGAATGTGGGAAAGCATCTATTGGGTTAGTTCAACCGGTTGTTGCCAAGATGTTTGGCATTTGGCTAGCTTTGTGCTAGCAAGTGCCTAGTTTGAACTTTGAATCCCCTAGGTAAGTCACACTAGTCTATGTCAACGGGTTTACTAGGGATGCCATCCACAATTGTGGGAAAGCATCTCTTGGGTTTCTCTGCAAGTTTTTCTTTGGAAAAAATGAAGTTAGTGTTTTGTTAGGGTTTTTGCACTATTATTGTTATAAATAGGGGTTTCTCCCTCTCATATGTACCTCTTATCATTTTATCAATACAATCAACTAATTACTAGTGTTTATTTAAGTCTTCCTCCGTTACTTGGATTTGCAGGTGCAATCCATCCACCCTTGGGTGTGCATGTGCCCCATTGTTTATTTGCTTATTTTCTATTACTATCGTTCATTTTCTATTTTTGTTGTAATAGTGGCCATTTGTTTACAAGACCACTGCATCCTCTAGCACATGATCGAAGCAACTATTTCTTCCATTTAATTATGTTCCCCCTCTTGTACCGTTATTCAGTTTTCAAGTAAATCTTTCATAGATGTTAAAAACAATGCATGGCACCAAGTCAACAATAAATGACATTTCATAAGTGTAATTTCATCTTGATCCAATGGCAATTGTGAGAGATACTTACCACCGATACTTTTTGCAGCATCTTTCAGGCTTCCTGCAAAATACTGCTGAAGAACTGGCAAACTGATACTTTTCTCTACTTTACCTCGCCTCTTTTCCAGTCCCCTCCTGGTATTCATGTTCTCCTGAACAGAAAAGGAAGAAGCACCTTCTCCAAGTGACTGAACTGCAAAGTTGTTATTATCAATTTGCGCAGAATCTGACTGATGCTGTTTTTGGTCAAATACGGCCAATTTATCATGACACAGCTGTTGTTTCTGATAATTGATAGCAGAAGGTGATCTTGCTACAGATTGTTGTATTATTTTCCTTTGACTTCTATCACCTCCATCTGGAATATGCAAAGGTTGCTGCATTGGACCTTGTTGTTTCCATTCTAGGCCTTGAATGTGGCCAATCCTTGGAGAAGTTTCCACCTCTTGAGATTCATTTGAAAGGTTTGGACACTCTCCACTCTGAATCTCAACTTGGGGATTGACTCTTTCACTTGCAAACCCTGCTGTAATTTCTAGAAACTTTTCCTCCTGTAACTGCTTGTCTGATACCGTCCGTAAACTCCGGCATACACTCTGCATAGTCATAGACAAAGAATTTAGCATCAATTGTTGCTCTCTAATGTCTTTGCAATCAATGGGCAGAAAGAACTCCAAGACATAGTCATCGGTCCCAGAGTAAGTACTCCTTAAGCGAATGCCAACAGAAGCCCTTAAGCCAAACAAGCGAGCATAGTGCACCAATGGATACTCTGTCTTACTGAAAGTTGATACATCGCCTGAAAAATATGGTTGATTGGATGCATACGCCTTTCCAGGAACACCTTGCCCTTTTAAAAGATGTTGTTCAGAGCATGCCTCTTGAAATCCCAGCATGTTAGAATCAGTCCCATAGCATGCCTCCACTATTGTAGACATGCAAACTTGCCCACCAGAGTGGAAATCATTACCTATACAGCTTCCCTTATTGCTCCTGCCACCAGCAACAATGTTGCAATGTCTGCATGGCACCCAGGTCTGAGCTAACGGTAACTTGTGTGTCTCACAAACTGCAATCAATACCTCTAAAATCTCAGGTAGAACAGCTTGACGGCTTTCGACAGGTATCTGTCAAAGAAAAATTAAATATATATTATTAGACCAAACCAATTTCTGGAAGAGGAATTTTTTGTGAGGTAAAACCAGACACAACAAAAATATAGTAGGGCATTCACAAGCTCTTTACCTGCAACTTTGGGCGCTCCAAAACTTCAGAACTCCTCAAATTAACAGCCTGAGACACCATTCTGCGAAATATCATTCATAAATTCTATAAAATAAATTTTTTTTCTACACCATCATAAATTATTATTCCATAGCATGTTGACTTCAAGACTACAGTTGTGATAATGTAGTGTCCACTTGTCCACTAATATCTGAATTTATTTTGCACTCTATAGAAATCACTCCATGTAACCATAAATTGGATCTAAGGTACATACTACATACTGTTTGTGTTCCATAAGTTTTAAAAAATACAAAGTCAAGTTTGTATGGCGCAAGCTACTGGCTAGCATACATGCATGGCAAAATATCTGCTCGAAGAAACATGCAAGAAAAGGATGGAAATGAAAGAATGTTCTTATACATAGAAATTCAAAGTGGAAGGACAGACCTGAAGTGCTTTGCAAACTTGTTCAAACTCGGGTGCATAATGGATCTTCTGGGTGGCCATGATGAGCTCCACAACACCAACACAAGACTGATTTTCTGACTCAAACACAGGAAGGGCAATAGTACCGCGGACATTGTAGTGTTGGGCATGCAATACACGAGGGTACTCGTTGCTGCTATAATACTGCACATTTGGTGTCCATTCAGGCGTTTTCTTCAGGAAAACTCGGCCTGGAAGTCCAAGCAACTCATCAGAATCCTCCTCGGCAGAGAAAACATAATTCAAGGATACGGTCCTAAAGTGCGTGATCTTATCACTGCTAGGATCCAGGACAAAGGGCTGTCCAGATGTAGTAAGAACACACTTACTTTCCCTCTTGACTGGTACCCAAACCTGTGCCAGGAGAGTCTGTCCAGTAGACTCCTTTATATACCTCAGTGCCCGCATCATCCTTTCCCTGAGAATAGACGACTCATCAGAGGTATTCAAATTTTTCCACCTTACATCAACTGCTAATTCCGACTTTCTATTTGCAAATTCGCCAGTCCTAGTTACCGAGACCAGTTCCGCAGTGGACGATTCCTTTGGGGTATTATAAGACTGCACAAAAGAGTTTTCTGGCATCTCTGAATTCCGACCACGTCCACAGTCTGGTCCTCTCATCAGGCTTGGCTTAGTGCTTGTGTTTCTATGCTGACCATCCTCCAATATAAGAAACTGGCCTTGATGAGAGGAAGAAGCATCAGCCCTGCTAATTTCATTGTATATCCATGGTGAAATCATTGGCTGTGGTTCAAAGGCCTGTTCCTCCTTCACTGTGCTCTTCTGCCCCTCTTTGACTTTGTTCTCGGGATTCTGATCCTCGATAGGCT
This sequence comes from Picea abies, assembly GCA_900067695.1. Lineage (NCBI taxonomy): Eukaryota > Viridiplantae > Streptophyta > Pinopsida > Pinales > Pinaceae > Picea > Picea abies. The sequence continues at coordinate 9,304 of CBVK0101751726.1, read as the reverse complement.
CAAGGTCATCTGCAACGGAAGAACCAGGGGGCAACGAGAATAATGAGAAAAATGATGCATTGAAGAGGGAAGCCGGGGACCTGGGAGATAATTCTGCAAATTCTATGTCCTCACAATCTTCCATCCATGACCCTCCTGCCATTGGGTCTGCAAACGAGTCCAACTCCATGATTTCAGGAGGAACACCCTCATCCATGGCTGCAAGCTCGGTTCCCGGTTCCCGGTCTCCTTCAAGAGAAGAATCCATAGAGCCCTAGTATGACCATACTGAATTCACTCCCCAAAAACCCGAGAAATCTATCCCAAGAAATCCATGCCAGTGCTTTTTCCGGAGACCAGTTGACAATTTTCTGATAGTAGAGCTACAGAGATTCAACAATACCCACCTGAAAAAACAGCACAAGACACACCTAGAGCTAGAATCTCCCTTACTTCTGAGAGTCTGTCAATGACAACTACAGAGATTAATACCCACTCACCTCAATTGAGAATTTTCGAATTATACTCATAGAGACTCAACAAAACCCACCTGAAGAACAGCCTGAAACAGACCCAGAATCGTTTTTGCTTCTGATTCCAGAGCCTAGTTAGGGCATTTCATCGATGACAATTGCAGAGATTGACTAATACCCACCTCAAATGACAATTCTGACCGTTACAGAGATTCAACAATACCCATCTAAAATACACAGCCTGCCTTGCTTGTTATTCCAGAGCCCAGTTGGACCATTCAGTTAATGTCAATTACAAAGATTAACACCCGCCTCATAATTACCCCTGCAGGCCTTCCAGAAGACCAAACCCACCTGTAACTTCACAGAAGCAGCATGACGTGCTGCTTCTCTGTGTTCAGATTGCAGAATCAGGCATTCCTATTAAAAAATCCCGATACTCGCCATCATTGTTCGCCGGCTAGAAGGGGGCAAGAGGGAGCCCACTTCCTCCCTTGCTTTGAGCTCGTCCAAGAAAAATCTGGTACTCTGCTTCAACTTCACAAAGTCAATCCGGGATCGGAGTAATGGGTGGCTTTCCGCGATTCCCCAAGTTAGCAATATAATATACAACAGTAGCAGAAACTGTTTAAAATAAATAAATAAAACAAAGCTCTCATCCCAGATACACTAACAGTGCCCATAGCATGCCTTGGAATATAATAGGGACCTACGAAGGCAGTGACATGTTAGCGTACTTTAAATTATCCTTTTTGTCATGTTTTTTTACCAGTTTTGCTTTAAACTTGGTAATTGGAATTGCAGATTTCGGTAGTTAAGATTACATATTCTAGGTTAAAAAAAATTGAAAATTCACTCATATCAAATTCTGATCATAATTGTCGAAAAGAGAGGCTGGATCACAAAATGTACAGACTCGCAGACTCGCGGACTAGGTACTTCCGTCAACAAATCTACTGCCCCCACTTCAATTGGTTCGGAATGGTTTTTCATCAACAGTCAACAGCAGGTACTTCTCTTAACATATCTACTGCCCCCACTTCAATGGATTGTGAATGTTTTTTCATCCAAACAGTCGTCAGTGATCCATATGAGTCTCAGATTTGAACCGTACATTGGAGGTAAAAACTCTTAAGCTGTTGGAACGAGTCCACCTGGATGTTCAGATAAAAATAGAGAGATTAAAGCTCAGACAAACAGATTTAAAGTGCTTTGTATTTTAGATGAGGTAATACATGGTGAGGTAGTTGAGTTTGGCCATTCCTTCCAACTTATTTGGGATTTTGCTTAGCAATTGATGCACATTCGCCATGTTGTTGTCGGAGAGCGTGTCATATGTACAGGGGAGGTAATCGATTGTCAGATAGTTGAGCTTCGAGAATCCTTCCACGGTGTTTGGAATTATGATTGCAAATTGATTCACAATGTCTATGAAAACCTATCTTAAGTGGTTATTTATTTTTTAACATTGTTATTTATATTTTTATTTAAGTAAATTAAATTTACTGATAGGAAATTTAAAAAATTGTAAATTTCAGCGATTTAGATGCATAATTGAGATGTATATTCTAAGTATTAAAGCTTTTAAATTAGGTTTTTATATCTATGACAAAATTTATAAAAATATATAATTTTATTTATATTTAAAGTTATATTTATTAAATATTTAATTTTTAAAAAATTTATTGATTGAATTTAATTTATTAAATATTATTTATTTATAAAAAAATTAAAAAACATTGTTTATAAATATGATTTAAGTGAGTTTAATGATTAAAAATATATGCTTTCTTCTTGACTTTATTACTTACATCAAATTTACATTAGAAATGTTTTATTAGGTTTTTAAGATAAATGTTTAAGTATTATAAAAATTAAGTTTCAAATGGAATTAAAAGTTTTGATTAAATATTATAAAAAAATAAATTTAAATGTAAGTAAAAATGTTTAGTTGTTCATTAAGTTTTTCATTGAATATTGTAAGTTGATTTTTTAATAAAAAATTAATTTAAACAACAAATGTTTTCTTGAGATTCTTAAGATGAATAAATTATTTAATATTGTGAATTGATTTTTTTATTAAAAAATATTGTATTCAATGAATGTTAAATTATTTTAACAATTAAGTTTGAAATGTAATTAAATGGTTTCAATGGAAATAAATCATTGTCATCTAATATTTTGATTTGATATTGAGTAATGAGTGGGTTATGGTCACATCAAATTGGTATATGAGACTTCCTCACCCAACGATTTGACTGGTAAAGTCTACGAAGGTATACATACCCTACACCCCTCTGGATTTGAACCTATAACCTCTTAAAAGGAAACACATGTTCTTAATCATTAAACCCACTCAAACTGTATTAATTAAAAAAAAAACATTAAATATTACAAATTAATTTTTTAATTAAAATACATTGTATTCAATAATATAAGTTGACTGATATTCATTATAATATTTGTAAGTTAACTACACTTCATTATAATATTTACATACGGTACAATAATAAATATACAGTGAAAAAATAAATTATTAAAGAAACCTCTATATACAATAGAGAGCATTGTAACAAGTAACGTATATAAAACAAAATAATAATGCATAACTTTTAGTTTCATATCTCAACTAACTCTTAATTTGAAAATACAAAAATTCAAAATAATGGCCTACATGATTTTGGTTGGTTTAGCATCTCATGAAGTGTTTGGAACATATACATGATTTTGGTTGGTTTATTTATTTATTTATTTTTAATTGAATTTTAATAAATTAAATTGTATAATTATTATTATAATTTTATGAATTTTTAAAGTTAATATTTTTAATTTTAATTTTTAAAAAGAATATTAAAGTGGTTATAAAATCAGAATAAGTGATTGGATCTAATAATTTGGTATTTCTAAGTAGGAATGCCTTTTTTTGCTATGAGTTGCATAAATATTTTATTTTGTCATAATTGACAAAAAAACTAACTGAGAACTAACATTATTATAAAAAGAGAAAACAAAGTGGAAACTCTCAAATAATGTCAAATACTAGTTAAGGAATTTCGGACCACTGATCTAAAACGAACAAAATTGTTTGTCAATGTAAATGCCCTTATGGATGTTTGCCAATTGAGATTGAACTTGAGCCCAACAAGATCTTGCAAAGGAGCATTTCCAGAAGATGTGCTTCATTGATTCTGACTTCAAACAAGAGGGGCAAAGGCCATCAAAAATACCACTTTTGGCCAATCAGGCTTTGGAGGGGAGACCTTGGTAGATCACCAACCAAGCAAAAACTTGAAGCTTATAAGAAAATTGAATTGACCAGACCCCATGCAACCGTCGAGTCCAATGGCTCTCTACATCCGAAGAAGTCCACCTGGTAATAAGAGCGAGACCTAGTTCATGTTGTTTATGCAAAATGGAGTAGAGCTTACAAGAATCATACTAAGTCAGGGACGTCCAAAACTCCACTCCCAATCTCGCCAAAAGGGACTAGTCATATCAAAGTTCATCTTAAAAAGCTCATTTTTGGGTATGAGCCCAATAATGTCCATCAAGGTAAGAAGATTTGCAAAAGACAATGCAAACTCCCTAGCCATTGAACTCTAGGTCTTCCAAGAATGAGATTTGGAATCCCAAAGATCCCTCCAAAAGAAAATATTATTTCTGCTAAGCCTCTTAGTCTGAAAACGAGGGAGGTTAGATATGTAGGTACCCTCCCACTTCCACCTCCAAATTGGCCTCCTAGCCAAATCCCAACCTAATCTACTACATGACCACTGCTAGCTAACGAACCAAACCTATCACCCTCCTCCATGTTGTCCAAATAATCTTGAAAATGAAAGACCCTGAAATCTAAAAATTATGAGAAACAGAAATGATATCACATAAACCAAATTATTTTCTCTTTACTTTACTAACATGATGAGTGAAATCAATAAATCAATATGTGTCACATAAAACTTATAATTTAATAAAAACAATAAAAAAAAAAAGTATTTATAATAAATAATGTGTTACACTAAAATTTTATAAAATTCTTCAAATAAAAAAATTTAACCATTAAAAAAACAATATTTATTATAAATAAGTTATTTTAATAAAAACTTTATCTATAATAAAATTTTATATAACCCTTAGAATTTTAATAAAATTTTGAAACATTGTATTTTGCAAACAAACATTAAGAGTAGTAAATATTGAAGTATTTAGTACATTGTGTTTTATGTTTTATTTCTCAAAGCATTAAGTATTAAGATGTGGTTTTTTTTTTATATTAATATTTGTTTTTTATAAATTTGATTTTTCTAAATTATTAATGATTATGTTATGGTAATATAATTTTTAATAGAAAATTGGAGAGAAAACAAATATAGAGGAGGAATGTTTTATTAATTGAATTTAGTTTGAATAATTGTGAGATGGAATGTTATCATTTCCACTCTTCTAATTTTATAAATAATATGTTGAATTTATAATGAGTATATTGTCATAATAGTTTTGAATTCTTCTAATTTTATAAACAATATGTTAAATTTATAATAAACTTATTGTTATAATAGTTTTGAGTTTTATTGTTGATTTAGTTTTTTTGTTAAGAAGATTTTTTTTTTTTTAAATAAAATAGAAATTTTTATTTAAATATAAATTTTTAATACATATACATTAGAGAAATATCTTGTAATGCACAAAGTTACATGATTAATCTCTAGAAGCTACTCTTCTTGATGAGTATCTTTTATGTAGTCTAACTCCCCAACATTTTAGATTTAGCAATTAAAAATATGCTAACACTTAATAAATTCTATTCTACTTTAGTAGTGGGATATTATAATTTAATTTTAAGAATCATTTTATGATTAAGTGCTAAATTCTTTGCGTTTCTTTGTTTGAAAAAAGTAGATGGAATTTATAAATTTTTATTAATTAATAATTAAGTAATTAATAAGAACATTTTAAAATGTCAAATTTAATGAGATGTATTTTTTTTTTTTTTTTTTTTTTTTTTTTTATAATAATGTTAATTGAAATTTAAAAATTCAAAAATATTAATAAAAAAGTAGATGGAATTTATAAATTTTTATTAATTAATAATTAAGTAATTAATAAGAACATTTTAAAATGTCAAATTTAATGAGATGTATTTTTTTTTTTTTTTTTTTTTTTTTTTTTTTTATAATAATGTTAATTGAAATTTAAAAATTCAAAAATATTAATAAAAAAAAAAATATGATATACACATTTTATATGTAAATTTTGGATCAATTTAATAAGTGATGAATTTAAAATATTAATGATAATAGTAAAATTAAAATAAAATAATAAATAATAAAAACCTTTCAACTATACTTTTTATAATAATAAGTTATTTTCTTATTGTTGATTTCAAAATTATTATTTCAATGATGTTAAGATGAAGGATAAACATTTAAATATTATTATTTCAATTATATTAAGATTAAGGATAAACACTTAGAGAGGGTAGGCACTCCAAGTAAGTGAGTGATCTCAAGTCAACTCACTCTATGATCATATCAATTAGTAAACAAATGGTGAAGCAAGATAAACCAATGAATAAGGAAGACGATAAAAGACTAACTAAACTCACATAAACTGGCAAACCAGTTATACCAAGTAGGTTGCCCCACATGAGAGAAGGTCTCACTAAAGTTTTATCGGCGTGCATCAAGCAAACTAGAGTAGATCTAAGTGTCTATCTTGGGATAAGGTTCTCTCATACGTGAAGAGTGAGGCGCACAAGTGGATAGAAAACATACCCTAATTAAAGCACTCAAATGATTAATAAATGCAATTAAATTAGTGATGACTAATCAATTGTCAATTAGTCTATTAAACCCCCAACCATGACCCTCATTCATCATCTTTACATTAATGATAGTTATGTCAGCTTATTATTATTACATTCTAGCCCTTCGTGTCTCATATATATACATCAAGGAGACTCATTTGAATGATCATTTTATCTTGGGGATTTGATATCCTATAATAAGAGGTTGCCCCCTTGAAAAGGCTTCTCATTCATTCACATTTTCACTTGATTTAAGTGTGGTCTTATTGAATTACGTCTTTTTTTATGTTTATTTGGCTCTTTGGTCCATAACACTTGGTATCAAAATGAGCGATCTTTAGTTTGGCCTTTTCAATGAGTCATATTACCATTTTTGCTCTAACTTTTTATGGATGATTGGAATTGTGAGGAAATTTTAGGGTTGTTAGAGGAAAGAGAAAAGTGCATTGGTTAAAAATTTTGATATTTGATTCACCATATTTTTGGAGTTACAAGTTGTACAAGTTAGGGTTTTTGTCTAGCCTTCAAACTAGGATTGAACATGTGGTTTTGGTCAAATAAACACATCTAAATATTGTGAGGTCCAAATTAAGTGACACTAATGCAGTTGGCTGAAAGAGGAAAAACATAAGTGTCTCTAGTCAAAATTTTAGATTATGCTTCTTTATAATTCTAGCGGTAAATACTTTACATGTTAGGGTTTTGTCTAGTCCTCAAACTAGGCTTAAACAAGTGGTTTTATTAAAACAATCATATCTAAAGATTGCAAGGTCCAAATTGAGTGTCACTTGTTGGATTGGACAGACAATGATCCTAGGTATTCCAAGCCAAATTTTAGACATGTTAGGGGGGGATTTGGTGATGTGGTATTCCATACCAGTTTGCTCACTTAAAAGACACCAAAAATAGTAAGTTTTGGAAGCTCAGACCTATTTTTTCTTGGAATGTCCAAATTGTAGGTCTTAATGGAAGTGTAAAAGAACATATGAGAGTGCATCTTATAAAAAAATAAAAAATAGAAGATTATAACTTGTGAAGTTGTAATAGGTGCAAGGTCATCTAGTAGAAAAGATCCTAAATCGGGGTTATCCAAGGGTTCTGAGGATAACAACATTTTAGAATGTTATTTTGTCTATTCTATAGAAAGTAGATCTTTTAGGCCAAAGAGATGTATCCACATCTATAAACACAAACATCTATCATTGAGTGGGTAAAACTACAGTTAGGAAGCATACACGAAGAGAACACAAGCCAAGTCATCATAGGACACCTTTGTTGGTACCTAGAGAGTAACATTGTTTTTAACGTAGAATATGTATATCGTTTTGATCTACCATGTACCCTAAAGTAAATTAGAATCCCCATAGGAATACCTATACCATTTTTAAATAGTCTTTCAACCATTTGCATCTATAGTACACCAAGCACAATAGTTGGGAAGATCATTCTTTTGTATCTAAGAATTGGTACTATGACTAATGGTAGGGTCCATCCTCCTTAGTCAGACTAATGAAAGCTTGACCAAGTACTACTATTAAAAACCCAACGGTATATTAGAGAGTTATAGAGTCGAACACTCCCTTTCTCATAAGACTTTGCAAAACCCTAGTTCATCTTGTCTACACATAGTAAGTCAAATCGAAATCATGTAAAGACTTTTGAAGGTTCATCACACAAGAAGAGAATGAATAAGTGAAATTTAAGGTATCCAAGTTGGAAGAGAAAATATCAAGCGTGGAAACTATAATAGAAAAGAAGCTTGACATCCTAAATATGGTAAGTAAAATGGAATTCCAAAAGTTTAAAAATGATATCAAGTCAAACATGGCAAGAAAAGATAATCTCAAAGTGATGGCAAGCAAAGATGATCTCAAAGAGAATCTTAAAGGCATGAAGGAGGGATTTATGAACGAGCTAATAAGCCTCCTTATCCTAAATTCTCCTTAGCAAGAAGAGGGTAAGGAGAACCTGAGCACTAAGTCTCAAACACTTGATCATTCATCACTCCAAGATCCACACCACCATGGTTTCAACTCAAGACCAAAGAACTACTTCATTCCCATGATCGATATGAGGAATGTCAATGGTAATAATCCCACGACATGGATATTATAGATGGAGCAATTCTTTGATCTACACCAAGTGCCAAACCTACAAAAGGTGACTATTACATACTTATATTTAGAACATGATCAATTTGTGTGGTGTTGATGGCTTTGTGAGTGAAAAATAACTCTATTGTCTCTTGGTCTATTTTATTTTAAACAATAATGATTATTGTTATATTAGAAACACATTGTGGCCTATTCGTTCAATAGTAATACAATATTCCAAAAAGGATATTCTAAAAAACAAAAATCACTACTATTATCTCTCTTGGTAACTCACTGAAAAGCAAGACAATTATACTATTGGACAAATCGTCCCCAAAAAAGGACAAATTCACAAAACATTGCATAGATAAGATATCAAAAAGTACACCCATGTGTTGATTTTTCTTCTTAAGCAATTAATTAGATTAGTGTTCTTTTACTTTTAAACAATTAGCACAATAACTGCATATTAAGGATCACTGAAAGAATAACATCCACAACATACACAACATTTACCCAACAAACTTCCTCTATATAGATTCAACAAACAAGAACAATGCCTCTCTCCAAGAGAGAACTAACAAAGCAGGAGATCCTTCTCAAACCCTTGACTAAGGAAGAGTAGTGCACCACATAACCAAGATATACCCGAGAAGTAGACCAATATCCTTCACAACGTCACCTCCTAGTTGCAGTAGCATCTCCCTCTAAGGCTTGCACACTTCTCTTCTTAGCTACAGAGCTTGTGTTGTGTGTTTTTCAAATGAGGCGCTAGCCTCTCTTATAAATAGCAATTGGTTGCATAAAATTAGGTCTGGGCCGACCTGACACTTTATCTTTCTATTTTACATTTTATTTGTCAAGGCACAATAGGGCAGACTTTTACTAAGGCACAATAGGGGCCAACTAACAAATATAATATAATAATATTCTTTAGGGTTTTGTCTTGGTCAAAT
>CBVK0101751713.1:0-17043 GCA_900067695.1 Picea abies | reverse complement strand
ATATATATATATATATATATATATATATATATATATATAATTGTTATATATGATGATGATGATTAACTAAATTGGTCTATCGAACTTTAAGAAGGTAAGTGATTACTTATAATTCTTTAAAATTTAAAAGTTTAATTGAATCCCCAAAAGTCGACCTCATGACCTCCAAACAACCAAAAAACCCCACACACACATGCTAACCACTAAAATTATATATATATATATATATATATATATATATATATATATATAAATAATTTTATTTCTTATTTATTTAATAATTAATTAATTTGAACATTGCACTCTATAACATAAGAGAAAGCTATTCACGATTTTTCATCCATAAGCATCCCCTAAGGAAAGTAAAATTCTTGTTTATTTACATTTCCTTTCTCTTTTGAAGATGCTGTCACTTTTATTCCTTTAGTCGCACGGCATGATAAACATGACTCTAAACCTCTGATGATCCTTGGAACAACCAAATAAGTTGGTAATGTATTCATTATTATTTTTTTGAAATTTATTTTATTTATTTTTAATTCAACAAACCAAACCTCTGATGATCCTTGGAACAACCAAATAAGCTGGTAATGTATTCATTATTATTTTTTTGAAATTCATTTTATTTATTTTTAATTCAACAAACCACGCACTCATAGATGTGCGTGGGTGGTTTATTTAAGATAAGTTTAAATATTGTTTATTTAAACATTTATTTTAAGCAATGATGTTGATAGTTTGATGTTACCACACGATGGGACAATAGAATAATGTTAATAAAAGTGTACACTATATATTATAATACCAATTTTTTTTACATAAATATATAGCTGATCTATACCAATGTTATAGCTGATCTATTCCATTAGTATATTACTAAACAAATTGGCATGATAGAAATATAATTTTACAAAACATTATAATATCAAAAATTAAAAGAGATTGTGTTTATCATACATCTTTGTATTGTATGAACTTTAATTGTATATATTTTGTTCTAATATTGATTTGTAAATTATTGTGATATTTCATTGGAGTAGTTCGTCACAACGGATTTGATAAATAAAACTGAATTTTACATTATGAAAGTTAAATTCATTTAGATTTCATAATTTTTAGTTATTGATTTGTTGCTTATGCATGAAATATCTAAAATGTGAAGATAGATAAAAATAAAATAAAATCACACACCATCTACAAAATAACACAAAGTTTTGCTATGGGAAACTCATATGGGAGAAAACCTAGCTAGAAGGTGAGGTTGCTCTCCTCTCTTTTCTCTGGTATGGAAATAATGCAAGTACAAAGGGGAGGGCACAATCTATGGAGTCACCTGAGACATGTGGTCTATTAGGGTACTACAAAACATTAACCCCCTATGTTATGCTCTCTAGTCTTCCACTCCCAGTTGTTTTGTTTTGTTATGGAATAAAATACAATAACACATAATGGAACCCCTTCCCCTTCTAGCGGCCTAGTATTTAACATAGCCCAATAGTCCTCTAGGGTTAGGGTTTTGACTTCCTCAACCCTCAATTTTGATAAGGTTTTGGACCTTCTAGAATCTTCTTGAAAGTCCTCACGTGGCTAGCCCCATATGCATGAGTAACGGGGGTTGACGTGATATCCACTCGTACCATGGTGGTCAACATGATAGGTCAACTTATGGGAGGCATAACTTTTGCATACGAGCTTTGATGGACACGATTTTTGCATCGTTGGAAAGGTATCAATGTGTAGACTAGCATCATGTGGTCCAAGTTGTTGCTAGGAAAGTTTTGACTCCAAAAAATGTTGTTTGATGCCTCAAAATGGCTCCGAAAAGGTTTCAAACCTTATTTTTTCAAACTGGAACCTGCCATTAAAATGACCCTGCAAGTTGATTCCTCCAAATTTTTCCACTTCGAAAGCATTGAGATAGATGACAAATAATACAATGATCCAATCTAGATCATCTTTCCTCCATCCCCTCCAACTTTCGAACTAGCGGGAGAAACCATCCTAGACTTCACCTACATGCCTCTCACATCTCTTAGTTCCTCTATGTAAGTTCGAGTTCTCACAAATTACACACCATTTTGAATGTCCATGAGAGTTGGCCATTGTTTCAAACCCAAGTCAAACCTTCCAACCAACTTCTACATCTACCACATAGAGCCGATTCCAAGCCAAAAGATGCATTTGAGCACTACCCCTCTAGGAATCTCCCACTCTTAGATATCGAAGTGCAATGAGGAGAATAAAACTTGAAACATTGATAAAATTCTAGAATGCTTGGTTCATTATACCGCATGAATTCACGTGTCTCCTCCTTGTAGAGTTGACAAGTGGAGTCTTTTGTGATGGAATGTGTGTATGCATGTGGAGAAAATGAACCTTAAAAGCCCAAATGCATGCTTCCTTTGAAAAACTACACTTGTCCCTTAAATGTAAATGCTTCGTCCTAATAATTGAGATTAATGAATGCATCATTGGAGGTGGTATTCAACACCCCCCCCCTCCCCATTTATCCTAATCATTCTCATTTTAAGATTAATCATTCATATGCTTGCTTATCCACAAAGGAGTTATGCAATCTTATAACCTAGAAATAATTTATGGATTCAAATATTTTCACCAATTTTTGAGCTCTATTTACTATCCTGCTCAACTGTATATCTCGATGAATCATTTAATAATGTGTATGATATATTATTATTGTGAAGTCCCCAACCACCAACAATTGATGAATCACTCTCCAATTCAAAATCATCAACCATTGCAACAATGTTAATGTCTCTACTTGATTATTGGTGGTCTCACCTCATAACCAAGCAAAGATAAATTTTTTGTTTTCCTTCGAAATTAAGCATGATTCTCCCACACCTACCGCCCCTATATGATATGAACATTATACCACACGATGTCTACAAAATGTATCAACATCCATATATATGGTGTATACATTTGATATAAAAAGCATACAAATTCCAAGATACTATAAGTTATATTTAATTTGAACAATTCATTTGCATAAATAAAATAATCTTTCTTTTAAGATTAAGATTTTTTTTAAACTCTAATAAAAACTTTCAAAGAATACATCTTTTCAGCAAAGCTACCATGATGTGGAGTGTTACTTTATAAAAAAACATAAAAATAATGTAAGAGGTGGCAAAACCTATCATTACTTAGTTGTCAATCGATAGTGAGGACAACCATCATTGGTTGTTATTGTCGAATGCGGTCTCACTCATCATTGTCATTCAAGGAAAATCACACCATGATGTGGAGTGTTAATTTATAAAAAAACATAAAAATAATGCAAGAGGTGGAAAAACCTATCATTACTCAGTGGTCAATCGATAGTGAGGACAACCATCATTGGTTGTTATTGTCGAATGCAGTCTCACTCATCATTTTCATTCAAGGAAAATCACACCACTTGAAATGACATGTTAGTGGTTTATAAGGGGGTAGAATTTCACTCTTGCCAGATGTCTCTTAATATTGGGTCGTTAACTTGTTTCCTTACGTCCAAGGAATATGAGCTCTTAGCCAATCAAAAGTAGTTTTAGGTCTTATTCCACGACCAAAACGCAGTTTCAACCTAGATAATATACGCAAGTAAGCCAATATCTCATACTAGTCATCGCTAAAACTCTAATAAAATGGTCACATGCTTAGAAATAACATCCAACCTTAATCCCATACATGAAACCAAATACTACTCACATTCACAATTTAACCTCAAAAACATTATTAAAAACATCAATCCGGTTACATTATAAGAGATATACCACAAAGTGGTTAGTCCCTATCAAATATATACACTCAAAAAAATAAAAAACAATAAGTTGAATATGATGAAAAAGTAAATTACAAATCATAAAAACATTAAAAATGCATAATATTTAACATATCAATAAGTATTTATCCTCACAAAAACATGAAAATAAAAATATGTAGAATAGCTAGAACATGAAGGATATATGGTGCTTCATAAGTGGTCAAATGGAATGGAGGGTACTAGAATCATCATCAGTATATATTGATGGATGACTCTATTCAGTTTTTCTTTTTTATCTCATTTTTTTTTATACATCCTTCTAGTCTTTGTTTTTCTGGATACTATTTTTCATACTTATTAGAACTTTTGGGAGCTATGTATTAGAGATGTTTGTGTCTCGTTATGGACCGTCTCCATTTTGCCAGCTTTTGTTATGTTTATTCTCTCTAATTTTTTAACAGTTATCTAAATAGTGTTATCATATAGATGTATCAGTTTTGGGCTATTATATATAGCGTACGGTCTAGTATTTGTAAAAATTATATTACTTTAATATAATTTTGTTAATTTTCTTCTGGAAAAAAAAAAAAGATGAAAACATCACTTGGTAAGTGATAATAACTTAGGCTGAGCTGGAACAAATAACAAGGCTGAGCTCCTGGGTCTGTGGGTTTCACTTTGCGGAGCTGGAACAAATAACAAGGCTGAGCTCCTGGGTCTGTGGGTTTCTCTTACACTGGCAAGTTTTTGGTCCTTAAATCACCTTCACGTTTTGGGTGATTCCAAACTAATCATTGACTGGATTAATCAAGTTAGTAAGCTCAATTCTGTTCATCTGGAAGGTTGGAAGCAAGATACGAGGAAACTGGCCTCCAACTTCTCCGACATCCAGTTCAGTCATATATCCAGGATTCATAATTCGGTGGCTGATGCTCTGTCAAAAAGGGCACTGAGTGCGGTGCCTGGTAGGCTCTCCATCTTCCATAGTGATTATGGAATCGAGAGTCAAATTACTACCTACAACCTCTTTGAAGGAGACTGAAGGCGCCTCCGTCACTGTTGTTCCATTCATCAGAGTGATGCCATAGCTACTCGGCTGGGAGTTACTATGTTATTCTCTGATTTGGTCTTTTAGACTTCTGTTCACCTTCACCCTTATTTGTTTTAAGGGCGGCCTGTGTGTCATCCAATTCCTACATCCTCTGCGTAGGTGATGGGAGGCGCCTCCAGTATCTGCTGATCATATATTCAGAGTGTTGTCAAAGCTTCTCGGTTGGGGGATTCTTAGATTTCACTCTGTTCATGGCATCAAAGATTACTGTTGCGCCTTCATCTCTCATCGGCTTGGGCGGCCTCCTGGGAGTTCTTCAGACTATGGAGTCTGTACACTGTTTTGAAATTTCACTCTGTTTATGACATCAAAAATTACAGTTTCACCTTCATCTCTCATCGGCTTGGGCAGCCCCCTGGGAGTTTTTCAGACTATGGAGTCCGTTCACTGTCTCGAAATTGGCTTATTATCTTTGTTTGGGTCACACTTTGCTACAGCTGTAACTACTCTTGTAAATGAATCTATACTCAATATAAATTCGAGGGAATTTTTCATGGAAAAAGAAAAAAAAAAGGTAATTAAATTTCACTTCACATTCAATGAAAAAGAATAACTCAGAAGAATAAAGGCATTCTTTAAAATTTAAAAATTATTTAACCTTTTAGCTTTTACATGGCCTCTCCAATTAACAAGGATGCACTCCTGGAATTTGGCTTGCGCCTTTGTTTGTCCAATTAATTGTTTTTAAGCTAAGAATTTGGATATTCTTTCCTAAATATTGTACTTTCATAATAAAATTTTATTAAAATATTTAATATTCAATAATAAAGTTTTATTAAAAAAATACATAGGAATTTTTTTTTGTTAAAATATTTAATATTCAATAATAAAGTTTTATTAAAAAAATACATAGGGAATCTATACTCAATATAAATTCGAGGGAATTTTTCATGGAAAAAAAAGTATAATAAGGACAAGCCAAAAATAATCTAAAATACATTACTAAAATAAACCATAGTAAAAAAATAAACCATAGTAAGAAAGGAACCACCTTTGTTGATATAAACTTCATGACAATAGTTTTTATATTCCAAAGTTACCTTGCTTTATGTCATGTAAGAGTTTTTATATCTCACTGTAAAAGTTTTTCAATATGGAAAAAGTAAAGATGGACTTTCATAGTGATAGAAATATAGAATCACTTTTATTATTACAAATTAAAGAATTAATTTGTATTATAATATATATTTAATAAATTAATTAATATCCTATATTATAGTATAGGAGAGTTTACCCATGGCTAAAAGACTTTAGTACTTATGTTTAGGATTCCATTCCCAAAATCCATGATTAACTGTGACCTGGAAATGCGTCTCTTTTGACTATGTTCTAGATGTGTTTTTTTTTTTTTTTTTTTTTTTTTTTTTTTTTTTTTTTTTTTTTTTTTTTTTTTTTTTTTTCAATTAATAAAATTCTAAGGAATGTTTTCAATTTTTAGTTTTTTAATTAATAAAATTCTAAGGAATGATTCAATTTTTAGTTTTTTAATTAATAAAATTTTAAAGAATGTTAAATAATTTCTTAAAGAGTTATATTTTATTTTTTATAAGATTATATAAAATCGAATTTAAATTTATATTCTGGATTTTATTATAATAAAATTATAAATTAATTAAGTGTAGTTTAAATGTTTTATTTTTTGATATTTTATGGGTATATTTTTGGATCAATTTTTATCAAAAGCTACTAAGATTTTTTAGGATGTTGAATTTATTTATTCATTAAAAAATGTAATTTAAATAACAGAATGAAAAAAGTTCAAAAAGTCAAATGTCTAGATAACATTTTTTGTATTATAGTTTAGTAGAGTTTACCACTGGCTAAAACACTTTAGTACTTATGTTTAGGCTTTTTTAAGAGTATATTTTTTGATCAATTTTGCCCAAAATCTCGTCAAAAATTGAATCCATTTATAATTCAAAAATGCAATTTAAACAACATAAAATGGTGATTTCATCAATATTCAGATAAGAAAGTTCAAAAAAACAAATGTTTAGACAAATTCTTTTGTATAATAGTTTAGTAGAGATTACCACTTACTAAAAGACTTCAGTACTTACCTTTTAGGATTCATTCAAGATATAAGATGGACTTGCTCCATAATTAAAGATGAACTCTGAATGTTCGTCTCCTTTGACTATGTTTTCAAAGATTAAATGTTTTGATTTTTTCATTTACTTATTTTTTGTCTTCTTAAAGTTGAATAGACAAATTCAATCTTAATAGAAGTTAATCATGATCATTATTATTACACCTTCAATACCATATTAGAAAATACTTTTAAAAAAAGTTAGTTTAATTATTGTTAAATTTGCAAATTACAATTTGATTAATAAAATTTAAAGTTGGGAAGAAATCCGGTGAAGGTGAAGCGAAGAAGACGGTGGGTGCTTTCCATTGTCAATGTCAATAATATTTTAGACAATACAAGTTGTGCATGCCTCTTGTGCTTTTTAAACAATATGATATGCATGCCACGTAGGAAGGCCATCATACATGCCATGGCATGTATGGCATGATGGATGATGGCATCGGTGTTTAAACGCGGGGTTAGCGATAGATTAAGGCGGCGTGGGTGGGTGCGGTGGGTATCGTTAAGAAGGGTTCCATCCGTCACCGTCCCCCGTGTAGGCGAGGGGAGTGCAAGTTGCATATTGTCTAGGGCGGTGGGGGGCAGAGCAAGTTGCAACTATAAAAGTATTGCCGACCATGCAAGTTGCCACGGACTATGCCGGATATCTGGATTCGAGTGGACACGAAGATGGTGATGGCAGCGCAACAAGACAAAATACCACCACCTAATTGCCGCGGATATGACGCGGTGAACTCTTAATACCCCATCTTTTTTTTAATATTTTCTAATACAAATCTTGAGTGGTATAACACGTGGCGTTTCGGGCGGGACTACCAATTTAGGAAAAACCCTGCTTACTAAATCCTTTGCTTCTTGGCTCAATCAACTACCCCATGTGGAACCCTAAACAAGTGGAGCACGGCGCACGACAAGCAAGTTAGCTACGCTCTCCGAATTAGCTAGTCTTAACTAAACTACAAGACTAAGCGTGGAAGTTATGTAGTTGTTTTAGTCTTAACTAAACTACAAGACTAAGCGTGGAAGTTATGTAGTTGTTTTCGTTTTCTTATTGGTCCCCCTCATCGATAGAATATTAGGGTACAGTTATATGTCAATTTCATTTTGGTTTGGCCCTCTTCTTTAATCCCATTTTAGTTGTACCCAATGTCTATCCATGATTTTTCAACTATGGTATGTCAGAGAGTGGTTTTGGTATGTGACCTCTCCCCTATGTCTATCCATGAATTTTCAACTCTGGTATGTTAGAGCGGTTTTGGTATCTGACCTCTCCCCGATGTCTATCCATAAATTTTCCACTTGTGGTATGTCACAGTGGTTTTGGTCTACACTTAATTGGAAATCACAAGAAAACCCTAATCTTAATGCACATGCTCATCTCTATTCATTTTACTTTCTATATTAATCTTTGTACCATCCATTGCATGTATATGTATTGATGGTTGTGCCATTCATTGAATGTATATGTTACTGGAATACCATTGTATAGAATGGCGAGACTACATGGTTTTGAAATGGGTAATGGCCCCATCAACTCTATTGATCCTTAATGGCTTCACTGAAGCCCCATGTATGGAATGAAGTTGAGAGCCAACCAACATCGAGACCGAAGGTACTACACATGGAATCTTTAGGAGGCAGGTCCAAATATAGCTTTTAGAATTGATGTGAAACTTTGGAATAAGTACAAAACAATCCATCATTCACCTAAAATGGGGGATGGAACATCAATCCATTGGCTCACACTTCAAAATAATGTCAAAAGGAATAAGAAACCATCAATTCACACTTAAATAATGTCAAAAGGAATAAGACCAAGCAACTATGATGATTAAAATCAAAACAACTTTGCCTTTCTCTTGGGACTAGTATAGTCTTTTCCATGGAGGTGATTAATATCAAAACAACTTTTCCTCTTGTTTTTTCCATGTGCATAACTATCTTCATTCCCTTGGTCTTTGGGGTTCTTGGTTTGTGTAGATTTTCATGAGTAGAGAAGATTTTTAGTCTTGGAAAAGTTACTTTAATTAAACATCTTTTAAAGTCTTGGAATTGGTCCTTTCAATGTCTGTAAAGCTCTTGATTCCATGGTCTTTGGGGTTTTTGGTTCGTTGTAGACTTTCATGAGTAAAAAATGTAAAGCTCTTGATTCCATGCTCTTTGGGGTTCTTGGTTCGTTGTAGACTTTCATGAGTAAAAACTTTTTAGTTTTGAAAAAGTAATCAAAATATACATCTTTTAAAATTTCAAACACGAAAGCCATTGTCAGTGAGCCATTGCTAGGTATCCTAGAATTAAACACAAAAGCCAATGCCTACTGCCTAGGTATCATAGGATGACTTGTATGCATTAGAGAATGGAACAAATTTATGGGGGCTATTTTTTTCTCACCCTATTGAATTTACTTATATTCATGCGTATTTTCATGCAACAATGATGTTGTACGCCCAAATGAGACTTAATGGCAAATTAATCAAATGAGTTCATGTAAAACATTTTACATGTCCCAATTCATATATGCAACACATGTTGAAGTAGGTACTATATTAATTGGTAGGGTTTTGAATTTAATTTTGTATTTTTAGTTTTTTTAGTTTTTTTTCAAAAGCATGTATTATTTTGATTTAAAAAAATAAATTATTTTTAAAATTTCACAATTTCATATATTAAATTTTTTATTGGTTTACATATTTTTTTTCGTGACTTAATTATTTTTCATGGAGGGAAATTGTTTTTAATATTTGTTAATATATTAAAATAATTTAAAAAATTGTTTTTAATATTTGTTAATATATTAAAATAATTTAAAAATACCAAATTTTCACTTGCTTAGTTCATTGTATTTTTTTTTTATCTAATAACTTTTCTTTTGAGACTACCTACAATTGTACCGCTTGCACTTTGAGATCAAGTAAAAGTCTTTTGGACAACCATTTAAAATTGGGTATTCTAATTTCTCTTTCTTCCTTCTCTCATTTACTTTTGACAACACATGTTAGTTTTAAGAGAAATAAATACATTATCTATCCTTGTATCTATCATTGATCCACACCCACTTAGTGAGGGTTTGAATGCTTATTCATAGGTAGTTTTCCCTACAATAGAATTGGTGACTTTAATGGGGAAATAAATTGGATTTCTTTCCTTAATTTTCAAGTGTTTTTTCTTATCTCTTTTCATCTTAGGAAGTTGTTATAGACTATGTATTGCACAATTAAACCCTAGATGCATGGAAGTTGACTTGATTGTTTTTCGAGTGGTTGTTTTGCTTTGTTCCTTATTTTCCTCTATGCGCATGGTTGTTCTTGCAAACATATACATCCGACCATGTGTTTCCTTTGTAAAAGGTGTGGCCATAGCCTTTGATAGCTTGTTGCTATATAGAAACCCACAACCATCTCCATTTGGCCGCTTGTTGCTACCCAGATAGGTGTGGCCGAGTCCTATAGGTGAAATTTTCAGGGTTTTGAATCCTTTTCCTTGTCTGATTGAGTTTGTTTTTCTTGGAAAAGTTAAGTATTGAATATTTATTGGCTTGTAAATCTTAGATCTTTGCATTTTAGCTCATTTAAATTAGAAAAGAGTTGCGAATAATCATATTACATTTTCAATATCGTTTAAGGAATTTTTTTATTTTTAGCAAAAGTTGCATGTAAGAGTTGGTTTGTTTTAGAGATACACATATTCTTGAATTTTTGTTTGCTGGTTTGTTTGAGTGAGTTGACTGTATTTTCAAAAAATTTATACAAAAAAAGAAACTCTTAATCCCTTTCAAAATGCATAGTATTCATTGAAAGGAAACAAAAAAATTTCATTTTGTGTCTTAATGTTAGTTCCTTTATAAGTTCAGTAAATTGAAGGAGTAAAAGACACCATTGAAGTTCACACCATACCTTTGAGTAAACAACGGTCACTGTAATGTCCCTCATCTTAACTAAGGAACGTTATTATGCGAAATACACATAAAAAAAATAAAATCTACTTACCAAATTCTTGTAGCTTATCAACTATGAATTATAAATTGATTTAACTATTGTCTGATACTATTTAACTATATGCAGATACAACATGTTGAAATGAACATGAATGCAACTAATTAACTCAGTACAACATCATATAATTCATTCCCATTTACAGAGTAAAAATGCACAACAATTAAAGTCATAAATTAACTTAGGAAATAGATAAACACTCATGCTTTTAAAACATTTGTGCAACCAACTGCTTGAGACAAACATTCCACCCAACCATACACTTGTTGTTCTAGATATTAACAACAAGTCACCCCCAAGTTGGGGCTAGGAATCCACAAGAAAAGGGTGTCTCTCATTGTCCACTCATAGTTCATATATCCCACAACCTTTGGTATTCTCCTACAACTATCTTGATTTCCACTAGATCTCTTCCTCTTGACCTGCCCAACCCAAAGAATGTACCCCTTCACTACTCTTAGTCCAATAGGCGTCCCATTCATTTATCAGGGTCTTTATGGCATAGGTAACTAGAAATCTCACTACTGGGAACTCGAGGGAACTCACTGCTAGGAAAACTACCAGGAAAACTACAACAATAAGCTTGTTTCTCCAGTGCAACTTTCAAACCATGTCACTTCATGCAAAAATTCTACAATCAAATTCGATGTCTCTCCCCAAATAAGTCCATACAATAATTATACCAAGATGGGGACTCCTTGGACCTTTCTACACATGTACCTTGTGAAACCACTAAACACCTTGGCAAGTATGGGGGCCTATTTCGTACCCCCCATCAGAATACTGGCCTTCATCTTCAAATCTACGCAACTGACAAATCATAATTCCCTCCACTCTGCCATCTTCTACTGGCACTAGGTATCCATGTCACGGCGTTGTACGTAGATACACACTATTTTTATGAATATACCTCTTGGAATGGGAAAGGGGCAGAGGACAATATTGCACAGCAACTAAAATGTCGCTTGTGCATAAATTGGATACCAACTTTAGCGGGGGAAGACGTGGAAAGGCCATTGTGGCGTCGCCATCGACTTTATGGAAAGTTTAGCAATAGTGTCGTCGCCATCCACTTTGTAGAAAGTTTAGCAACTCTTCTAATATTGCTTGGTTAAATGAATCAACGTAAACATTCGTTCCCAAGCATGTGCTCCAATGAGATTCCAAAGGCTTAACACATTTTGAATGTATTATTGATCTTTAATTACCTTATAAAGGCAATTTTGAAATTTTATTTTATTTTATATGTTGGGGATCTGTAATTCGTGGTTCTCTTACTCACATAATATGTGGTTGATATCTGTCCGTTGTCCATATGTCACACATCCCTCAAGCATGGAACACAGATAAAGTGAAATGAAAATCAAACTTAAAACCTCCTTTACACAATTTCTTCCATTTACACGGCATATGTCATTCGGTCTACACCCTACAGATAACACAACTTTGAAAATTATTATCAAAAACATTTTTATTAAATATAAAAATTCTAAGAGTTTTTTTATAATAGTATTATAGCATTATACTCATTAAAAATTCAACCTGAATTGAATTTTAATAAAAAGGTAACGATTTTTTTTTAAACTAAATATAATTGACAAATTTAAATAACTGATTAAAGTGGACAAATTCCAATGACACAAAATTCATCATAATATAATTACTTTTAAAAATATTAATGAATGAGTTAAAATCTTAAAAACAAAATTTCATATTCAAAAAAAATTCATTAATTAAGTAGAACTATACCTTTTAATACTTTAATCAAATTTAAAAAAAGTGAACTTATCACATTTTAGTGATTCCATATAGTTTATCCCCTTATCCCATCTAGAAATAAGTTTAATCTAAATACAAAATCATATGACACGATATTAACTTAGCTTATAGTTTGTATTTCTTATGATGATTTAAAAAACAAATTAAGGATATGTAGGTTTGGCGAAATTCATGTATGAAGTGGGCCAATACCTGAAATAAATATTATACGGGATTATATGCTAATTTATCTATTTAAATTCATACTAAACTTTCTACTTAGTTTAATTAGTTTATTTCGTAGTGTCTTTCTTTGTACGAAGAAAATTCATGTACAAATGGTGAATAAATGACATGGCTTAAAATTCCCCGGATGGGGTGACAGGTGGCGCGTTAGTGCCATGTGGGGGCGAGCCGGGACGTTGCATTAATGCATCTACCGGTTCGCATTACCTCTGCCATTAACCCACATGTATTCGAGCAGGAGAACCCTCATGATGAGGCCCCTCGCGCAAGCGAAGGGTAACCCTCACCAGAGCACTATGCAGCAGTGATTAATGGCGAGGTTTAATGCTATGGCTATGGCGGTGGTGTTCATAACAGCGTTCGTGGTTCGAGCAGCGACTTCATATCGCAATTTGCTCCGAGAAGCTTTGGTCTCGCAGTCGAACCAGAGTCGCAGCGGCCTCCTTCCTTCTTCTCTGGCGAGACAACTGCACTCGGCAACCCCACCCTCCTGTCGAAGCAATTGGATAGGCATTCAGACTTTTTATAGTGACCCCGTCATGCCCCGAATTCGAGGGAGGTCACATCGGGGAGCGACATGGCATTCGGAGGAGTCTCGGCGCAAGCGGAAGCAGAAATTCGAGGCGGCAGAGTCTCGACGTAAGCGAAAGCAGAATTTTGAGAGAGCTATGGCGATTGCAGCTCGGAGGCAAAAGACCAGACCACGTACGCCTCCAATGGCGTATGTGGAAGAGGTCATACCGGAAGGTGGTCTACCAAGCCCTCCTGGGCACACCCTGTTCATAGTACCAGATAACTGGAACCCGAGCACAAGCTTTAGCACCCACAACAAATGTCAGTCTGATTGCAAGGTGTTCGACCCCTTTACTGCCACCCCAGAGAAGCCTTACTCCCCCTGCTATGTGAAAGAGGAGGCTCCCCCCGAGCCCACCAACGAGGAGAAGGAAACAGGCCGAGAGCGTCGACGACAACGAGCACAGGATGCGGATGAGGACACCAGCGCGAAGCAGCCACCTGTAGCTGACTGGGGGTACATCGATCTTGTCTTTGAAATTAGGCACAAGCTGGATGACCAAATCTTCCGCTTCTTGTCTTTGAAATTAGGCACAAGCTGGATGACCAAATCTTCCGCTTGGAACACATGGATCAGCAGATGGACATGTTCTTCGCGGCACACTCCAGAGCATCAGCAAAAAAATAATGTCCGACCTGCACACGCACCTACACGTTCCCGGCGAGATGGAGGCACTCCAATGTCTAGGACAACCAGCTCGGCTCAGAGGTTCCCTCATGCTTCAAACTTGTTTCTGGTCTTTGTCTTGTAATTACAGCTTTTGCCTTTTACTAGCTAGCTACCAGTTAGTCTTAGCGCTAGATAGAATAACCAGCTTGCATGCTGTGACCATGAGTCCTGGTTTCCTTCGGGCAGGACGTCAATTTTGTCAATTTTTGCTAAACTCTACATCTAGTGTGACACATGGACATGGATGTCACGCTGTCCCGGTTTCCTGCTCAGGCGGGACAACTGGCATCACCTACAGTCTTGAATTCTGTACTTTGGCAATGGTAATATAACATGCACTACCCCTTTTTACTTAAAAAAAAAAATGCACAACAATTAAAGTCATAAATTAACTTAGGAAATAGATAAACACTCATGCTTTTAAAGCATTTGTGCAACCAACTTCTTGAGACAAACATTCCACCCAACCATACACTTGTTGTTCTAGATATCAACAACAAGTCACCCCCAAGTTGGGGCTAGGAATCCACAAGAAAAGGGTGTCTCTCATTGTCCACTCACAGTTCATATATCCCACAACCTTTGGTATTCTCCTACAACTATCTTGATTTCCACCAGATCTCTTCCTCTTGACCTGCCCAACCCAAAGAATGTACCCCTTCACTGCTCTTAGTCCAACAAGCGTCCCATTCATTTATCAGGGTCTTTATGGCACAAGTAACTAGAAATATTACTACTGGGAACTTGAGGGAACTCACTGCTAGGAAAACTACCAGGAAAACTACAACAATAAGCTTGTTGCTCCAGTGCAACTCACACATGAGTTCACTCTTCAGGCCTGACAACCTGGTTGTCCCCAATGATAAAATTCAGGAAAGTGGGTTTGAATCAATACCCATAAATAATTCCCCCCTTGGACCCCTCTTAGACACTCACTTCTCTTGTGGAAAACTCAGACCCCATCTCTGTCCATGTCCCCCAGGAAGATAACCAAGCTACACAACCAACATTAAAGACAGTAAAAGCAATGCTAATCTTAAAAGGAACTAAATGTTTTCTTTATAGAAAACACATTTTAGTCTAAGTTCTAGGGCCTTAGTGTAGGGTTGGAGAGTAAATTCTCAAAGGCCACATAAATGAACTAGAGATTGAATAAATAGTGACAAATCCATTAGTAGCAAGGAGTGCTTGCAGAGAAAGAACATCTAACACATGTGTCAAACACTACAATCAAGATAAGCAAGTAGAGAAGATTATCCCCTCTTTTCTTGTTTGGGGGCCTATTGCATGTATGAGGGTTTTGGATTGAAGTGGCAAGTCCTTGGGGTGACACCACTTTTCTCTAGAGATTTGGGATAAGGATATTGTTCTGTATTCCTTACCCATACACATAGACTTGACTCACGACCGTTCCCTCAGGTCACCGATTGTGAAGTAGTAGACTTAGTAGCTTTTTCTAAGGCATCACATGGGTGATTGGAAGTGGGAAGTGCTTATGGTACCTAAGACAAACACATAATCTCCATTTCATCTCCCTTGGAGGGTACTTGCACCTTCAATGATTGTTGCATGAAGGTTACCATAACTATCTCTCACACCTTTTCTAACCGATCCTAGGCCCTCATCATCCCAGATTAGGTTTTGGAAGGCGCCTTTGATTGTTAGTTGCTTATTTATTGGAGCTTATAGATTCTTAGGGTGTGATTTATGTTGACACGTGTCTAGTTGGGCTTAGTTTGTTTTTATTTCATTGAATCACATCTTTCACCATGGTTGACCAACCTTCTCATTGCTCTCATAGGTAGCAAGGGTTTCCTCCAGAGATAGAGGAATCACCAACCATTAGGTGATGACTATCCACATCAAACATCACAAACATAGTTGTAGGGGTTCATTCCTCAAATTCAGAGGAGGTTGAACACTTAGAGATTGAAGTCACAGATGGAAATATTCCACTTAATTTTAATCCTCCTTTGATAGAGCCTTCATATAGTTTTCTTGTCAAGGTGGGTGAAGCACCTTTGAGTGATCCTTTTTCCTTTTTGAGAAGTTCATGTACGATGTTAGGCATTAATGGGTCATCCAATGTAGAAATACTTACTCCCATTACCTCAAGTGTGTCGAGATGAGTCACCATTGACACCTCCATTTCACCTGTTAGTGGGATAACTTCTCCCATTTCTATGCCTCAAACATTGAGTTTCCCTAATGGGGAAACTCAATTGGTCATTGCACTTATTCCTCCCTTAAGTATGCCTATTTTTAGCATGCCCATTGTGTCTATATAGTTGCATACATTTGTATTAATTTTTGGTGGGGAGAAAATTCCTTGGTTACACATCGGTAGTGGGTTTCCACATGTTTTCAGTATACCCATAATGTAACGCCCCTGACCGTCAACCCCACTGCAGGGCAATGCCACTACGTGGAACATTCCCATAAATTTATCTATAACATGCATATTAAATCAAATTAACTCATTTAACATAGATTTACTGTCATCATACAGACTGTAAACATAATTAACAATAAATATCATTGCAACGTAATACATGATAATTTTGCAAGCATCACAAACATACATTTTAATTGAAATTAAACACATAATGATACTTATGTTTGAAACGGGGTAACTCCACCAACTGCGTGTAGAACTTCCACGAACCTCCCAGCCTTAGACCGTGTTGCTTATCACTCTCAGTAGTAGGTCACCCCCGAGCTGGGACTAAGCTCCACCAGGCAAGGGAATACTAGGCTAGGCAAGGTCAACAGGAAGACACATAATTTATGAGGATGGATTCTCTCCCAGGAGCCACTTATGCCCACTGCTCA
>CBVK0101751690.1:0-21877 GCA_900067695.1 Picea abies | reverse complement strand
TATAAAGTCACTTTATGAAAACACTTCATAAAGTCACTAGAGAGAAATATTCTCGGTCCCTTCTACATGCTGGGAACCTCCAATGTAGAAGTATCTCCGAGCTACGAAAATCTAACAGTACATATATTATTCAATTCTTTGAAAGTTTTCTTTACATACGTGAGAGAGAGAGAGGTTATATAACCTTCTCATTTATTTTCGATTATTACTAAAATAACTTAATGTACTATGGTTCAGTTAAGACTCAACATATCTTATAAGTACTAAATGACCATTAATAAATGACCATTAATTATCTAATTACACAAAGACGAAAGGAATAACTAAGACGAAATCGTTCTTGTGGAATAACTAAGACGAAAGGAATGAACCCTTGAGTTGGGAAGTTTAACAGCCCCATCTTTCTTGTTTATTTACCCTGTGTTTTTATGTATTCCTGTCTTGCATTCATGCTTTAGTATTTTATTAGTTGTTTAATTTCCAGTTATATGGGTTAGAAGTAGAGTAGATGTGGAAATATTAGCAGCTCAGGGATATGATGAGATCATCTGCTTTGCTGAATTCTTGTCAGTTCCTTTTTCCTGATATTTGATACTTTTGTTTATATCAATTCTGTTTTGAGAACAGGTTGGCGACTGGGTCAGAGTAAAAGCTTCTGTTTCTTCCCCAAAATATGGATGGGATGATGTGACCAGAAGCAGCATTGGGATTGTTCATAGTCTAGATGAGGATGGTGATATGGGTGTAGCTTTCTGTTTCAGAAGCAAGCCCCTCTCTTGCTCTGTAACAGACATGGAGAAGGTTACTCCTTTGGAAGTTGGGGATGAAATTCATATCATGTCATCTGTCACAGAACCACGTTTAGGATGGTCTCGTGAGACATCAGCAACGACAGGAAAGATTGCGAGGATAGATATGGATGGCACATTGAATGTGAGTTCATTTCATTTAAATATTTTGCTTTACTAACTGATCCTGAATGCTGAATTTTACATTCTATATGTAAACCAGGTGTAGTCCTAAGATAGTTCACTAATTTTTTGGATTCTTTTGACATGTTCTTTAGGTGAAAGTGGCTGGCAGAAGTACTCTCTGGAAGGTTGCTCCAGGAGATGCTGAAAGGCTGTCAGGTTTTGAAGTTGGAGACTGGGTCAGACTTAAGCCAACTCTTGGGATCAGACCAAGCTATGATTGGCATGGAATTGGCAAAGACAGTTTTGCTGTGGTCCACAGTCTATCTGACACTGGTTACTTGGAGCTTGCAGGCTGTTTCAGAAAGGGGAGATGGATGACTCATTATTCAGAGGTCGAGAAAGTTCCAAGCCTGAAGGTCGGTCAGCATGTTCATTTCAGAGCAGGACTGACTGAGCCTAGATGGGGTTGGAGAGGTGCTTCCCCGGACTCTCATGGTGTGATAATTGGTGTTCATGCTGATGGTGAAGTGCGGATAGCATTTTCAGGTCTTTCTGCTCCATGGCGAGGTGATCCAGCTGACTTAGAGAAAGAAGAAATGTTTGAGGTGGGAGATTGGGCGAAAGTAAAGTTAGACTTAGTGGAGCCTAGAAATGGGTGGAGGTCGGTAAGGCCAGGGAGTGTTGGTGTAGTACAAGGAATAGCATATGAAAATGAAGGAGATATTGGGGAGAGGACTTTCCTTATTGGGTTCTGTGGTGAGCAGGAAAGATGGCTTGGTCTACCTCATGAACTTGAAAGGGTAAAGCCATTTTCTGCTGGTCAGCAGGTACGCATTAAATCCTCAGTAAAGCAGCCGAGGTTTGGTTGGTCAGGCCATAGTCATTGCAGCATTGGAACCATTACTACCATTGATGCTGATGGAAGGTTGCGTGTATATACATCTTCTGGTTCTCAGAAAGCTTGGATGCTTGACCCTGCAGAAGTGGAGGTTGTAGAAGAACAGCCAATTTGCATTGGGGACTGGGTAAGAGTAAAGTCCTCAGTCCCTACTCCAACTCATCAATGGGGTGAAGTGACACACAAAAGTATTGGAGTAGTTCAGAAGATTGATGATGATGGTGATTTGTGGGTTGCTTTTTGTTTTCTAGAAAGGTTATGGGTTTGCAAACCTTCAGAAATGGAGAGAGTGCGGCCTTTTAACATTGGAGACAGGGTGAAGGTGAAACGCAGTGTCATGACCCCAAGGTGGGGTTGGGGTATGGAAACCTATGCAAGTAGAGGAGTAATTTCTGGGGTTGATGCAGATGGAAAATTGAGAATAAAATTTGCATGGCGAGAAGGAAGGCTTTGGGTTGGAGACCCTGCAGATGTTGAATTCGATTCACTTGTTTCATGATGCGATGGCCCTGGTAATTCCTGCTTTTGTATCTAGTTTCGTAACTAGACGATGGATTTCGGTCTGATAGGAATGTGATTCTCACACTTCGTTAGATTTTTATAGGCTTTGGTAGGGAAGGGGGAATCACACTCCTACCAGGTCTGTCGTCTACTTAGGAAATTTAGGGTCCTGGGCTGTAACCTTTGTATAATACTGGACTGTATTTCACGGTGCATATCATGCTTGGCAGATTAGAATATAGGTTTATTCTGGTTGTGTAATATTGTGCTGCTGTAGGTATTCGTGTGGTCTATTATGGCTGTTCAGCCAATTTAACATGTGTAATCTGCTATGTTACAAGTTCTTGCCATCTTTAATGGCATGATATTTTTAGCAATTCTTTCTAGGTTGTGAAGTTATCTGCCTCCACAGTGAGGATATATGTTCTTTGTCCAATTACAGTTCTTTTATATTTTGTTAGTGGCTTCTATTTGGGAGAATTGCAAGTTAGGCGTATTCTCTGTGAGACAAATTCTCGTATTCAATAAATTGTGTCTGAAAGTGTAAACCTAGGTCAATCAAAACAAGCTTACTTTTTCAGCTGGTATTCGGTTTTAGAAGACGTGTGAATCTACACTCAATCCCCTTTGCCTCTACTGCGCAGTGGCACACACCCTTTACCAACACCCTGCACACACCCTTTACGTCTACCCTGCACAATTGTAGATTTGGAATATTGAAAACAAAAAGTAGTTTGGACAATTGTATCCTTCATACGCAGATGGTGCATCGACTGTTGTAGGTGGCGTATTGAAAACAAAAGTATTTTCGATCACTGTATCCTTCATACACAGATTGTGCATCGACTGTTTTGTTGCCTGTTTTCTGTGGAGGCATGCGTCTGCGTCAAAGAAGATTTAACTGAACCCCAAAAAGGCAAATGAATGAAGAGTAAATTTAGAAGTTTGTTTTGAGCACCACTATATTCACAATAAAAGAACATTTTGTTTCGGAGTTGTAGAAAAAACATGAAAGGGATGGAGAACCTTAATTAAATATATTTGGACTGATTTGTCCATTCTATTCTGGACGTGTTTTGTTAAATAGATCTATGTATGAAGCCGAGGTTTCATTTGTCTTTCAAGTCCTGACTAGATTTGTCAATTGCAGATCATCCATAAAAGTTCACATTATTCTAATTTATGAATAATCAGGTCTTAAATGCATGTTAGTACCTTGTTTTAATCTATCTACACAAGCAACATTGTATTCGTTGTTAAACATGAGCCACATTTAATCAATAACCTCATAAAAGATGTTCTGAATGATAATAATTTTTTAGCCAAAAATATTATTTATTCTTCTAGGAATTTACAAATAAACAACAATGGCTAATAAACCTCTTAGATAAACAACAATGGCTAATAAACCTCTTAGATTACAAACATCTTTGGTCGTATAAACCTCTTAGATAAACAACAATGGCTAATAAACCTCTTAGATTACAAACATCTTTGGTCGTATAATGGCATTACATGTTTCAAGTCTACTGGTGCTAGTCTTGTTGTGAGTGTTTTATGTAGGGTGTCGTCTAAACATTTTACATTTTAGCATTTTTCACTGGAATTCGGCGATATAAATTTGAGTGAATTCACAATTTTCTGTTGTTTAAATTGCATTTCTGAATGTATAAATGGATTCAGCGTGTTGAAAACCCATGTGGCATTTGAATTATACAGATTTAATCACTGAAATCTGCAGATCCAACAATTTTCCATCAGATTTCAAGCAAAATTAAACGGATAATAACACCATAAAAAGTCAAAACGTTGAACGTTTAGAATACTATTTTTTATGTAGAGGCAGGTCACTACAGTGATACTGCGCACTTTCTCAATTTGAAAAAGCTTGCAAGTCACCAACCAAAAAAGAACAAAAAAGAATACAAGGGTCACCTATGATTTCCGTAGCAAAGAAGCTGCTAAGCACTTAGCTGTTTTGAAATATGCTTACATCAGTCTAAAGATCATATTGGTCGTTTAGAAATGGTGAAACACATTATGCATAATTGTTCATTTGAAAGAGAAATGGTAAAGCACAACACCTTGTTACTTATAATGCAGGTTGTTCATCAAAACACTAAGTTAAAGTTAAAGTCTCCTATATAGGAGATGCTTATAAATCATTGTCTCTAAAAGTGACGCCAATATTAATATTGAGTACATCTGTGGTGGAACAAGTAAACTGTATCATATGATCTATTATACACATGTATGACACGATCTACCAATATTAATATTGAGTACATTTGTGGTGGAACACAAGTAAACTGTATCATATGATCAATTATACATATAGAGGAGATGGTGGGGGTGGGGGAAATATGAGAAATGATAATACATTTCTTTTATATTTCCCCACCGTTATCCTCACCCTCATATATGATCTACTATACATATATAACATTTTTCTTATATTTCCCCATCGCTACCCTCACCCTCATATATGATCTACTATACATATATAAGAGATGTTTATAAATCAATGTCTCCAAAAATAAACAACATGAGATGACACCAATATTAATATTGATGTTGATGTCATCTGTAATGGAATACAATACATATATAGGAGATGCTTATATATCAATGTCTCCAAAAGTGAACAACCGGAGATGACACCAATATTAATATTGATATTGGTGTCATATGTGATTGTAATATTAATATTGATATTGGTGTCATATGTGATTGTGATGTACCAATATTAATATTGATATTGATGTCATTTGTAATGGAATACAATACATATATAGGAGATGCTTATATATCAATGTCTCCAAAAGTGAACAACAGGGGATGACACCAATATTAATATTAATATTGGTGTCATCTGTGATTGTGATGGAATACAAGTAAACTGTGTCATATGATTTATTATACACATATAGGAGATGCTTATAAATCAATGTCTCCAAAAGTGAACAACAATATACATATTGAGTACATTTGGTTGGAACACAAGTATACTATATCATATAATTTTGAACATATAGGTATTATATAACACTTTGAACATATAGGTACAATGGTAGGTCTCATACATCAATTTGGTGTGTTGGCTTGGTCGTGACCTTAAAAATAGATTATTATTATCTTAAAAATAGATTATTATTATTATTATTATTATTATTATTATATTATTTTTTTAATAGTTATTTGTTAATCACTATTATACACATCATCATTTTATTAATTGTTACATAAGAAATCATGAGTAATTGTCAAATATTATGATTTTTACGCATCATCATTTTATTAATTGCTACATAAGAAACCATGAGTAATTGTCAAATATTATGATTTTTTCTTAATCTATTGTTTGTGTTTTTAAAATTAGGACTTTGAAATGTGAAACCCTGAGTGATTGTCAAATATTATGATTTTGTCTTAATTTATTGTTTATGTTTTAAAATTGGGACTTTGAAATGTTAATTATGCTAATGTAATTTTTTTTGTTTTTGGCTTATGAATTGTTAAAGAGTTCCTGAAAAGTAGGGTGCAGGAGGTTGAATCTAATGATAGACCTTGTTGATGAGTGGTCAGTAGACATACAAGGTGTCATGTTGCAACTATTGTCTTCTGGTTTAACTATGAATTTAAAAGGCATGGATAAAGATTCTGTAACTACTTGTGTTTAATTATATGTTTGTTGATTGAAAGTAGAAAATTTCAGTTGCTATTTTGAAAAAAAAAATGCACAAAATCTACCAAAAGTTATTGAAAAAACGTGAGTCATGATTAGAAATGGACAAAAGAAATCTTCAGTGAATACACAAAATTTACTAAAATCTGGAGAAAAATGAAGTTTTCATTGAAAATTTACAAAAGCAAATCCAAAATGCATTTAGTCACAAACAATTATGATGCTTTTGGTATGCAACTGGTTTTATTGCATGGAATGAATGTCGCCATTTTAGATATATTCTTCAAACCATTGGCAAGATGCAATCATGTCATCTGCATGGCAAAAACAATTGCAATTGAAAGGGATGATAAAATCAATTTAAAGTCTATAGAGATAGACTCCCATTCTCTAGAAGGCATTTGAACAGGTTGACATAATTTGAGCTTTTGTTTGGAAGGTTGTAATTACAAGGTATACATTGTAAAATGTACATTTTTTAAGTATTTCTATCATACAATATATCTTTGTAAATGTTCTACATGCAATTGTTGAGCGGTTAAACACAAAATTGGGTTGGCTTGTATCGAAATTCATCTTTTAAATGAAAGTTTGAGAAAGTCTTCTAATCAAGCAATGTGGGTTGTTGCAAGTGGAAAGAATATGCTTAAAGTGAATGTTATGGGAATACAAATCTTCACTGATAATTATGACCCTTCACATCTAATATTTTGAGATGATATGACCCTACAACGATACAAAATCATAACATATATGCCATGGTTTTTTACCTCTGTAGGGTGTAAATATTTTGAAAATATGCTTTTAGATAATCTTTTAGAGATATTACTACATGACAATAATCAATTTGTATCTATTTTGTGAGATATTAAGCATAATATTAGTAAGGTGTAGTTGTTGTGAACTGTAGTGACATTGATCTGGCTGTTGGTGAAGGTGGGTTAAATTGATCCAGCTGGTGAAGCCTGATCCTAAGTCATTTGTGGACATTTACAACCCTTGTAAGTAATTTATGGACATTAATAAAGTTATCTTATTGTATTTTATCATTAGGTCAAATAAGCCTTGAAAATGTCATTAATGATTACAAAAAAGGGATGGACACATTTGTTATATCAAACAATGTTACTACACATTAAGTTGCCATATTTAGTCTTAAAAATGATATTTTGAGCTTTTGAAGGATCCATGTTAATTTGACGACAACCATAAATAACAACAATTTAGCCAAATATTTAGTTACTTGAAATTGATTTATAATATCATCAATTCAATGGAGGAGGTACTTATAATGACAATGATTTTGTTGAGATCTCTACAAATGGTTTTCAAATGTCATCCATTTTTCTTAAAACCAACACCAAGGATCAAAATTTAACTCTTCCAACAATAAAAACCCTACAAGGTAGTTGATTAAGTGCTCTTGGAGCAAACAATGCCTTGTTGAATTTTGAATTGTTGTCAAGGGAGGAAGGCCTTCAAGTTGGTTGTAAATATTAATGTAATCACTAAAAAGACGTCATTACATCAAGTGGAAGGGAATTTTCAACTCACTGAAGTACATGCAATTAATTGGTAGCATTTGCTACTTTGACAATAGTTTTTTCCTTTACAAGAGTCTTGTAGAAAAAAATTTGAATAGTTTGACTTCTTTGTCTTTGTGTAGTTGATAAGTGTTGTGATACACCGTAGAAAAACTTTGAATTGTTTAACTTCTTTGTCTTTGTGTAGTTGATAAGTGTTGTGATACATCATAGATTGCACAATGTTCATGTTGACTAGGCTTAACAAGGATAAGGTCACACCTATAGACATGACATTGAACCAATTAGAATTTTGTTTTTTATTTAACCCAAAAACTAAGGCCGAGTGCAAGACACAAAAATTAAGAGAAGTCGTTAGGTTTTGTGAAATGAGAATCTTCATGCTAGCATCATCTACAATGCATATTTCCAACCAGTGTTCGATTTGGTATTTGTGAATGAATAAAACTTCTTTATTAATAGAGAGACAATCACTAGTCATGAGGATTAATTGTGGTTTGGAGGATTGACTTTGTTATCTATATTGGCCTAGCCATAAATCACGTGCCTTGATTGTGTTCTACTCCTTAAAATATTTATTAGAATACAAATAATAGTGGTGATAATTGCATTATTCTATCCTCTCCTCCTCAATAGTGTTTTATAGTGTAATTATGCGATTGTTAGAGAGAGGTTTGTTAGATAACCTTCATTTTGTCTCCTTTGTTTGAATTATGCATATCAAACTTATAGTAAAGATATATTTAAGATACCTAAAAATATTGCATCATTATGAACTTGTGCATTAAGGAGTGCATGAAATGATGATATTATTGCAAAATTCTTAATTTTTATGAGTGGATTTTCATTGAGACCAAAGCATGATTGTAAACACAAAAGTTTAGTCAAATTTCAAGGCTTACATGTAGATTTTGCATTAGGTAACTATAATGAGACCAAGGTTCAAATCTTCTTGCTTGCCATTTTAATATGGCACAAAACTATACAATAAATGTTAAACTTCACAACAATGGATTCTCAATGATTCCCAAACTGTTAATAGTCTTTGTGTAATTTATGGGGGAATGGTTCGAGCTTCATATTTGTTTGGCATGCCGTTGAGTTACTTTTTGATGTATAATGAACATTTTCTTTTGGACTCCAATTGTTGTGCAAAAATTCCATTATATAGATAAGTTATTTGATATACTAATACATGATATTTCAATGATGATAATTTTTTCTACCCATGGTTTGGTTATGAATATTTCATATCAAGTGTTTAGTAAAGAGCTCATATTTAAATCTATCTTTCCATCACTAGTGGGATTGGGGAACAATGTGGAAATGATTTGTCAATAGAAAACATTGAAATAAATAGTGTTGGCAACCATAGAATCAAATTTTCATTTGTTTTTTTTAAACCCAAAATATAAGGCCAAAGGAGACACTCAGGAAATTTAAGAAAAGCTGTAAGGTTTTGTGAAGTGGGATTCTTCATCCTAGTATTATATATGATGTATATCAAACATATATTTGATTTGGTAATAGTGCATGAATTAATATTGTTTGTTTAGAGGCTTAATGACATGTCATGAGGACTAATCATGTGTTTGGAGGAATGTCTTTGTTAACTATCTTGGCTTAGCTAGTAAATTGTGTGCCTTTAGTGCTTTTTATTTATTTATTAGAATGACAACAACACTTGTGATAATTGCTATATTTTTCCTCGTTTTTCATGAGTTGGTTAAATACTTTATGTTAAGATTGATACACTAAATATTAATATCAATTGTTGTTCCTTAGATAACACATCCAAGTTAAGTCATTGCGTAGGCACACTTTTCCATAAGAGCATAAGATCGTTTCTTGTTGCAGATTATTGCAAAAGTGAAATGGAGAAATTAAAAAAAGAAAAAGAGCCACGTACAGTGAATCATGTGAATGAAACAAAGAGGTTTATGGTCCTTTAACTAAGTGAATCATGTGAATGAAACAAAGAGGTTTATGGTCCTTTAACTAAGTTGGTATAGGAATTGATTAAGTGCGAGCAAGTGCAGTGCAAACTCTTCTGGTTTGTGTTGGTGGTGATAATTAGAAGGGCACAAAGCATTGTTGTTTTGAAGCTTGAAGTTTTGTGTTATCACAAAGCAAAGAAAACTTCTTTATTTACTCTTGTACATTAACAAGGAGAAGTGACCGTTGAATAATTGATTCGAGAAGTGGAAGTTGAAGCATGCCAAACAACTTTGTTATGCAGATTTGATGCATTTACTAGAGTATAATAGTATTGGGAAAGATGACAAGAAGTAGATATATGTATAGGAGAAACATATTTTTCTCCACCAACAACATCTACAATGAAGTACACATCTTCATGAAAAATAAAAATTAATGGGAAGAACTATGGGATTTGGAAGTTCAAAATAAAGAATTTGCCACTAGAGAAAAAAATGTTCAACTTGGTTGAAGGTGCCAAGACAATAACAAAAGACCGCGATGAATTTGAGAAGTGGAAAGTTAGAGACGAAGAAGCAAGATATGGTTTGTCTTCTTCTTGAGTAGATCACATAATATCACAATCAAGGAGTATTGATTCAACAAAGAAAATCTAGATTACCTTGCAAATTTTGTATGAGTGAACAAACTATGGAAGGATTTTGTTCCTTGAGAGTTAGTGATATTTGATATTTACTAAAGATGAAGGAAGATGAGATAGTTAAAGATTTTATAACACCCATTCAAGACACAATAGATCAACTTGTTGGGTTAACAACAATGGATCGATATATATGTATCAACCATTTGTCACAAGCATTAACATATCATATCAAACACTTAACTAACATTTGATGAGCTCAAAGGAATTTTGTTGATAGAGAAGCAACACAAATTTAAACAAACTTCAAGGGATAAATCTTTCACAATAATGTAGAAGAAGGGAGTGCTAAAGAAGTTGAATTTAAGCACTTTAGGGGTAGTTCCAAAAATGATAAGAGACAAACAATGTTGTGACATGCTATTTTTCCATGAAGAAAGGTCATATTGCATGTGTGTCTTTCAAGTGGAAGCACGAGCAAGGAAATACAACAAGCATTCTAAATAGTTTGTTGAGAAGAAAGGAGAGAAGGAGAGTGAGGTTATTTCTTAACATCCTTTGTTGAAGCGAGAACCTTTGATCATGTATGGTATGTGGATTCAAGTTGTTCAAATATTGAATTGGCAAGAAACACTAGTTGGAGAAGCCACAAACACACTTGGATGATGGCATGGTAAATTTGGGCGCATATATACATCACTGGACATTCAATCTGTTTTGTTGGGCACCTATATTCATTGTTGGGTACTTAGAATGCATTGTTGGGTGCATATATTCATTGTTGGGTACTTAGACTGTATTGTTGGGCGCATATGCACATTGTTGGGTGCTAAATATGCAGTGTTGAGCACTGTCGTCTCAGTGAATGTCATTGCTTCTTATCGGGAGTAAGAATATCAAACTTAAGCCGCCCCAAAAGGGTGCTAAGACAACCTTAAATGGTGTATATCAAGTTCCTCTTTTATTGTGCCATGGTTTATTGCAAATTTTTAGGGTTATTGTTGTTGTGGGATATTCAATACACTTTACAATCGAGTTATCAAGTCGGATATTGCTTAATTTTGCATTTAGTTTGGTTTCAAGTCCAATGTTATTCACTGTTCTCATAACCAGAAAATTGAAACCAACAAACATTTGGTGAAAAACTACAAACTAAAACCCAAACAAAGTACCAAAAATATTAGTGGGAATACTACAATGGTATTAGAGCATGGTCCTTTGCAACTGTGTGATTGAGGGGTGGTTTGATTCATATTTATGAGACCAGAAGATGAGGAAAACATCACTCACGAGAGACGTAGGGACAAAGTTTCAGAACCTCAACTAGAACATGAAGAAGAAATGGTGTTGGGTGAAGGGGAAGCACCTTCAAGATTAGATAAAGGAAATGGGCACATAGGGGAAGAAGGAGACCCACGAATTGGCATCCTCTTCCAGATGATGAATGATTTGGCCAAGGGCCAAAAGTTTATGATGGACCTATTAGGACAACTAGCAGTTAACACCATAGAGGGGCCATCTAAACAAAATCAGAACGATGAATAGGGCTCTAACAACGAAGACGGAATTCATTCTTGCACTACCATGCAAAGCCACCCTCACTTGTACACCAAGACACCCAGACCCACCATGCCACAATTCTTGAGTGGTGATGTAGCATCAGAGGGGCCAACAGAGAAGGATGACTCTTATTTGACTTATTTGGAGGAGTACATGAGGTTGGGGGATGAATTTAAGGAAACTATGTCTTTCACTGATTTTTTCCACCTCAAACAAAACACCGACCCAGAGGAGCTAAAAGGACACCCAACCAGGAGCTTCAGAAGACACTTGGAAAAGTGACCATTCCAAACTTTGAAGGGTCCTCAAAATGTTCAGCGAGGACTTGGGTGCAAAAGCTGGACACATACTTCCAGCTCAATAGATGACAGAGGTTGAGGCCATTAAATTGGCTACTTTACACTTTTATGGTGCGGCCCATGAATGGTGGTACCAGGGTTAGTGACCTTGGGTCATGCATGAATAACATCTTACCTCGACTTCACGTAGAGGCTCATTGAGCGTTTTGACAAGAAAGATCCAGAGCTTCATTCTAGAGAGCTAGCACAGCTCAAACAGACAAGTAGCCCAGAGTAGTTCATATCATAATTTCAGAGGCTGGCAGTGATGGTCTCAGACATATCATAGACACGTTTGGTGATGTTGTTTGTTGAGGGGTTATCTGAGCCATTGCATGGGTGGGTCAAGGCTTATAAGCCTGCCACCTTCACAGGATGCAGTCAACAGAACTAGGGACATGCAGGATGTTGTTCCTAAAAGCAAGTTTCGGGCTACCTGTTTATTTGAGCTGGGCTATCTCTTTGAAGTGAATCTCTGGGTCCTTCTTATCAAGGCACTCTATGAGCCTTTGTGTGAAGTCCAGGTACGAAGTGATATTATTATGGCCCAAAGTCACCAGTCCATGATACCACCAGTCTTGGGCTTCTCCATCAAGATGCAACGTGGCAAGTTTTATTGCATTCGTCTCCATCATTGGGTTGAGTTGGAAGTAGGTGTCCAACTTCTGTACCCAAGCCCTCGTTGTGCAGTTGGATGACCCATCAAACTTGGGAATGGTCAGTTTCCCCAATGTGTGTTGTAACTCAAAATTCTAGTTGAATGCCCTATTGAACCCCCTGGGCATGTTCCTGCTCTTGATATTGCAAAACTCTGCAAAGGACATAGCTGAGTGGAAATCATCTCCTAAGGCCCTGTAATCTTGCAAATATGCCCCAAATGTTTCATCATGCTTGGCATGCACCACTTGTCCTACTGCTGAGCTGTCCAAAAACTGAGGTATGGTAGGTCTAGGTGTCCTTCTATATAGATGTGGATGACTCTACATGGTGGTGCGCGCATGGATCCCGTTTCCATTATTGGATCCCCCTTCACCATTGTTGCTCAAGTTGTTTTGACTTTCCCCCGACTTGTCCGCTAACCTGTTTATTGCAGCCAACATTTCTTTTTGGCCATTGGCTAGATCATTTAGAGAACTAATGAGGTTGTTAAAGACTGCCTTAA
The DNA here is from genome assembly GCA_900067695.1 of Picea abies. Lineage (NCBI taxonomy): Eukaryota > Viridiplantae > Streptophyta > Pinopsida > Pinales > Pinaceae > Picea > Picea abies. Next base: position 8,697 of record CBVK0101751690.1, on the reverse strand, counting down.
CATCGTCCCCCATAGTTTCCTTACCTTTGTCTCTTTCTGGTTGAGCCTTTGTTTCTTCCAGCTTCGGTATAGGATCCCTGCTCCGATATCTCTGTCGTCTATCAGTGATATTCTGCAGATCCTTGATATTCATCTAACTGCTTAGGGTTTCATGATCTTGCCAAATCCCCACAGTTGGCCAAGATTATGCTCTGATACCACTGTAATGTTTCATCTCCAAGCTCAAACGACTTGCTCCAAGTCCCAAAACATTTCCCTAAAGGGGTGACGTCATGCTTCTTTTAGGGTTTTCTTATGTGCAAAATCAAATTTAAAGTTGTAAAGGGGCAAAGTAAGGGTGGTTGTCTCCCCTATTTTTTGGTTTACCCTAACTTAAGTGGACAAACACTTTTTAGGACCTTTGTATAAATAAGAATAATTTATATTTCATTTTGATCATAACTCTCCCATCTTGGAGAGGATTCTTGGCTGAAATTTACGGCCCTCTTGGGCAAATTCATTCTCTCTCTCTCTCTTGTGATATGGTTTATCTCTTGTCTTATGGAATCAAGTGATGTGTTATCTCTTGGAGGTTCTTTCTCTTGCTTTGGTGATGAAGAATGCTTGGTATCTTTCTCTTGCTTTGGTGATGAAGAATGCTTGGTAACTAGGGTTTGTCTTGGCATTTTTTGGAATTGGTAAGGAAAATCTGCACTTTGTTAGGTTTCTTTCTTGTTCCATGATTGTTGTTGGCTAGATCCTTGGTGTATAAGCGCATACACCCTCCACCAAGTTTTATCATTTTTGTTTGTTGAAAGGGCTATTGCAAAGGTTGCTAGGAGTAAAAGGGTTTACACCCTCCTAGACTTTATCTTGTTAGGGTTGCTATCTCAAGGGAGTAAAAGGGCTTACACCCCTTGAGATTTAGTATTCCTAACATAGTACAAGAAGACTCCATGACCGATTTGGCAAGGCACTAATCATTTATTGCATTGGAGAAATAAAATACCTACTTTGGAATGAGTGATTTTTCGGGATATTGAATTTATTCAAGTTGGAATATTTTCTTAGTGTTATAAGCTTGCTTATACCCTAAGGGCGTCCTCTTTAGGCCAAGAAATTTGTTGTTGTTATAAACTTAAAGCTACAGCCATTAGGTCTGCAGAAAACTCCCTCTTTTACTTGTTGCACACTTACCAATCGCTGAAATTTACCTGTAAACGACTATTATTGTTCTACTGTTCATTGTCTATCTTTTTCACGGATTACTTGTTGATTTTTGTGGTTGGATTTTGCTGCTGTAGCAATTGTTTTCTACAGCCACTTGGCTGCTATAATAACTTGCTAAAAACATCTAAGAAACAGCCCTAATCACCACCAAAATCTCACTTTAATCATTGAAAGTTAGACTAGTCTTTGCTAGCTTCATTTCCGATATCTTGTACTAGATTTTGGATGGTTAAATTTGCAGCCATTATCATTTTATGTTGCTGATATATATTTCTATAACTGCTGCAAATTTGGGAAAGCAAGGTTTCTTGCTTGTTCCCTTTGGTTTAAAGGCTTATATATCCATTATTTATCTTGGTCCGGGTGTTGTCGCCTTTATACACACCTCGGGCTAACGTGGAAAAACTTTCAATCCACTAGGTGTGTCCTTGGGGGCAAGTCTCTAGTCAAGGTATTGTCACCTGATCCTCAACTCCTCTGTCTAGGCCAATTCCTAGCGAAGCCAAGGGGGGTAGGAGACATCACAGGTTGGGGCTAAGGGTCCTATTATGGCATCCATGTCGAGACTTCCTAGGTACCACACATTCAAAGTCTGAGGGGTCCTGCATGGGCACAATGTTATAGTGCTAATTGATAGTGGGGCATCCCACAACTTTATAGATGCATCTTTGGTGGATAGGTGAAAGATTCCAATAGCTTTGAGGGATTCACAATGATCATACCCGGTGGCTATCAGATGGAGTGCACTAGATGGATCCCCAAGTTGAAAATAACCATGGGGAATTATACCTTGACAGATGATTTCTTTGTGGTGGATGTGTCAGATACCAATATGGTACTCGGAGTTCAATAGCTATACTGATCAAAGGACTATGGAAATGGAATTCATGGGTCCATATGGGAAAAAGGTAGTCTTATGGGCAATGCACCAATATCCTCCTAAGATAATGTCATCACATAATATAAAGGCAATGATGCAGTATGGAGATATAGAGTGGGAATTGAGTGCTACATTTCTGATAGTGAGCCACCAGATCATCCTCGACATCATCCAGACGATCTTCATGTATTGCTTGTTAAACTTCAAAAGGTTTTTGGTGACATTCCTCTAGGTGTACCCCTAGATAGAGGATTTGAACATATTATAGAATTAGAAGAAGGGGTTCAAGCAGTCATAACTAATCCTTATCACCATCCCAAAATGTACAAAGACGAGATAGAAAAAACCATCAGGGAGTTGTTGAAGATGGGTAATATCCGGCCTAGTTCTAGTCCTTTCTCTTCTTCTGGAGTGTTTTCAAGAAAAGAGATGGTACCATGAGGATGTGTATTGATTACTGGGAACTCAACAATAAAACCATAAAAAACAGATATCCGATTCTGAGAATCGATGAGCTAATGGATGAGTTGAAGGGAGAATAATATTTTTCAAAGATTGATCTCCGCTCAGGGTACCATCAAATTAAAGTTCAGGAACAAGACATTCAGAAGATGAACTTCCGATGCCATTATGGGCATTATGAGTTCCTGGTTATGTCATTTGGGCTAACTAATGCTCCTGCTACGTTCCAATCCTACATGAACCATGTGTTCAATAAGCAGTCGACAAAATGTTTGTTGGTCTTCTTTGATGACATTCTCATTTATAGCAGGACTTGGGAGGAACATCTCAGGAATTTGGATGAGGAGTTGTGGAGTTTGGAGGATCAACAACTCTATGAAAAGGAGTCTAAATGTGAATTTGGCATGACTGAGATGCTTTATTTGGAGCATGTGATCAGGGAAAATGGGGTCCAGGTACACTAGGAGAAAATAAAGGAAATTCTAGAGTGGCCTACCCCAAAAAATGTAACAGAATTGAAAAGCTTCCTAGGCTTCTGCAGTTATTATAGGAAGTTTGTTAAGGGGGTCTCATAGTTGATGACACCTCTTACAGATCTCACTAAGAAGGGAGATTTCAGTTGGACAGATGAGACACATGCAACATTTGAGAAGATGAAATAGGTAATGAGTTCGTATCCTGTGCTAGCCTTACCAAACTTTACTCAAACATTTGTGCTAGAGTGTGATGCATCAAGAATAGAGATAGGAGCTGTATTGATGAAAAACAACCATTCCATTGCTTTCAAGAGCCGCAAACTTAGAGAGTATGAGAGACATTACTCGATATATGACAAGGAGATGTTGGCCATCATGCATGCATTGACGAAGTTCATACAGTAATTGGTGGGGAACAAGTTTAAGGTAAAGATAGATCATAACAACCTAAGGTTCCTCATGGAGAAGAAAGAATTGAGAGGCAGTAAAAGTGGATCAGTAAAATTCAAGCATATGATTTTGAGATCGAGTACGTGAAGGGAAAGAATAATGTGGTGGCTGATGCCCTTTCCAGAGTACCATCCAATCTCTCCCTCATGGAGCTTGCAACATATTGAAAATCTCTCCTATTGGTGGAGTATTCAAAAAATAAGTTTGCTTGCGATATATTAGACGTGATAATCTAGGATCACTGCTATAGAGTGATCAATGACATCATATATTATAAGGATAGAATCTACCTGGTTCCAGAATCCCAACTAAAAGATAAAGTCATGCACGCAACTCACAACTTTCCATTATCAGGACATCTGAGCTACTTAAAAACTTACAGGATTATCAGAGAAAGGTTTTCATGGAACGGCCTCAAGAACAATGTTTTGAGATTTGTGAGAGAATGTAGCATATGTAAACATAACAAAGCAGAGAACACCCATCCAGATGGGCTACTTCATCCTCTACCCATCCCAGAACTGAGGTGGGAAAGTGTGTTGATGGACTTCATTACAGGACTACCCCAGGCATAGGGTAAGGATTGTATCTATGTAGTGGTGGACAGGCTCACAAAGTTTTCTCATTTGTTCACCATCCCTTCTAAATACTCAACAACTCAGGTGGCAGAATTATTCTTTGGGAAGGTTTTCAGGCTGCATGGTTTGCCCAAAACCATCATGAGCAACAAGGATAGTCGGTTCATGGGCAGATTTTGGCAAGAAATTTTCAGACTGGTCAAGATAAAGCTAACACCCAACACAAGCTACCATCCCCAGACTGACGGGAAAACAAAGATCGTAAATAAATGGCTTTAAGGCTATCTGAGGAATTATGTATCAGGACAACAAAAGGCTTGGATTAAATGGTTGCACCTTGGGGAACATTGTTACAATACTTCCTACCATATGTCAATCGAGATGTTTCCCTTCAGAGCTCTATATGGATACGATGCCCCTACATTTGTAGATCAGATCTTTAGAGAGAGTCGGGCCCCAAGGCAAAGGATTGGATCTAGGAGAGTCAAGACATCCTTAAGACTCTCAAAGATAAAATGCAGATGGCCCATAATCAACAAAATATGTATGTGGATCAACACAGGGTGGAGCACAACTTCGAGGTGGGGGATTTGGTGTACCTTCACCTACAACCCCATCGACAGTCTTCACTAAAAATGAAGGGGGCAGAGAATTTGAAACCTCGATTTTATGGACCTTACAGGATTCAGCAGAGGATTGGAGAAGTGGACTATGCGTTAGAACTTCCGGAGGGATGCAAAATACATAATGTTTTCCATGTTTCATGCCTTAAGAAGGCATTAAGGAAACATGTTGTCACTTCTACCAAGCTACCACCATTGGATAAAGAAGGTCATCTGGCTCTGGTTCCTGAAGAAATTTTGGAGACCAGGGAACGAAAGCTAAGGAACATGACTATCAAAGAGTACCTTGTCAAGTGGAAGAATTTGCCTATACATGGGAGGGAGAACATGTGTTCCAACATCCCAAATTGAAATTTCTCGTGGACAAACAACCTTGGGCGGGGAGGACTGTAATGTCCCCATTCTCTTAGGAGTCATAGGGGAGGATTCCGCTAGCCTAATTAAGTTCCCATGGGATAAGGCGGAAAAATGATCTAGGAAACATGATACATGATTCGCCTAAGAAACTTTATAAAGTTAAAATGGGTAAAAGAGGACATGGGTCCTAGGCTAATAAAAGTCACTTTTAAATTATAAAGTGGAGAAACCCATAAAGTGACTTTAATAAAATAAAATAAGGAAATGAGCGAGAAAAAACTCAAGTTAATAATAAAAAGGGAAAATGAGAAGTTTATTCTCATTCTTGCATTTGTTCATTGGAGAAAAAGATTTTGGAGAGATTTTAGAGAAGAGTCTAGGGTTTGTGAAACTCTTCATTGTTCACTGGTTTTGGTGTTGCAACGATACACCCTAACTGGTTGTGGGAGGAAATCACTCAAATTTTTTCAGTGATCTTCATTGCTACAAACTCTATATTATTGCAGTTGAGCTTTTGGGTTGACTAATGACTGGTTTTTTTGTGTAACGACAGGAGCTTCCATAGTGGGAAGAGTTTGTTCATCAGTGGGTCGTTTTACTTATTAAGAGGTCAAATCAATTGTTGGTGGGGTCGATTTCTAGCAGCTGGATGAATTCTTTCCTTGCTGCACTCTTATTGGAAACTGGGCGCACCATTTTCAGCAGAGTAAAATGTTTTCCTGAGTGGGGGAATTTGGTTAATGATTGCGGGGTTGTTTTTTTTTGTGGCTGGGCACTTTATCAGTGTTGTTGGGCGCATATATACATTGTTGGGCACTTGATCTGCATTGTTGGGTGCACATATACATTCCTAGACATTCAATCAGTGTTGCTATGCTCCTATATTCATTGTTGGGTACTTAGACTGCATTGTTGGGCGCATATATTCATTGTCGGGTACTTAAACTGTATTGTTGGGTGCATATGCACATTGCTGAGTGATAAATATGCAGTGTTGGGCATTGTCCTCTCAGTGAATGTCACTCTTCTTATTGGGAGTAAGAATATCAGACTTAAGCCACCCCAAAAGGGTGTTGAGACAACCTCAAATGGTGTATATCAGGTTCCTCTTTTACTGTGCCATGGTTTATTGTGAATTTTCAGTATTATTATTGTTGTGGGATATTCAATATACTTTACAATTGAGTTATCAAGTTAGATATTGTTTAATTTTCCATTTAGTTTGGTTTCAAATCCAATGTTATTCATTGTTCTCATAACCAAAAAAATATAAACCAACAAAATGTTATTCATTGTTCTCATAACCAGAAAAATATAAACCAACAAACATTTGTGAAAAACTACAAACTAAAACCCAAACGAAGTACCAAAAAATATTAGTGACAATACTACATATTATAGGGATGCTAATACAACTTAACAACTATTATAGTTATAGTTAAGACAAATGGTAGAAAATTAATACATATAGTGTAGTTCTATAATGCAAACCAACGCAAACCAACTCAAGTAATTACGAGGCATGTGATTATTGAGCAAGGAAAAAAACTAGAATCTATTGTGTTATCATTTGCACATCATAGGCATTTTTAGAGCAATTATAGAAAAACATATGTTAAAGAATACCTCTATTGGCTTTGTTTTTTTATCTAGAGGCAATAAAGAGTACAAGGTTGCATTTTTGTGTTTAGTATAAGTCTAAATATTACTCAACATGTGAGAGGGATTCCTGATTCCCTAATGAGGGATATATGGATAAATGTTTTCCCTTAGTCGTGAGGTTAAGATTTTGAATATTGCTTGGGCCATTGGATCAATCTCTGGTTAGCTCAAAGATACTTGGTGGTTATCCTTGTCATTAGAATTTAGTTCTTCTTTACAATAGATAAATGGAAGCTTGAGGGTTAGCTTGGAATAGATATTATGTGAAAAAACAATGTTTGTAACAATTAGTGTTGAGGATGTATTATTAAAAGCAATGCACATGCATAAATTCTCACAATTAGAGTATTTTTTTTGTGTAATCAAAGTATGCAATAGTTTATCAAATGTCAAAGCAATATGGAATATTCAAAAATAATAATTTGAAATATTCACCAATAGGGTTTATCTAGGAGGGTTTCCATTTCTTCATGGAATTTTTCATTTCTTTGAGTTGGGCTATAAGATTTCTATGATTTTGGAATCCATGGATTGTTAGCACTGCACTATAGTTCATCATACTATAGGTTTTGAGGGGGGGTTTCTGTGATAGCTCCTCATAGATAACCTCTCTTTATTTCAAGGTTCAATAATATCATAAACTATTCTTACTGCTAGTGGTTTGAATTATAATGAGCTCCTCTAGCTATTATTTATGTATTGTAACCACATCTTACTATTCTTGAATATACGTTACATAAGATTATCACCTATTTATTTGTTATGGGTTTGGGTTGCATCATCATTGAGTCTAACCGACAATCTCTTGCAACATAGTAGCATCTAAAGAGCTTCATAGAAGGTTGTCAAGAGGCCCATCATCGACATAGGTAGGTGGTCGAGCAAGGTTGTGAAGGAGAAAATACAAGAAGAGATGCATAAGAATTACAAGTGCAATAAATGAGTACATAACACAGTCGTGGAAACTATAGTAAAAGTCGTGGCAAGTGCATTAAGGATGTGTAGAAGGTGTCAATGAGGTCGTGGTAGGAGTATTGAAGACACAAATTTCATTGAAACTTAGGTGATCAATGTTAAAAATAATTAAAAAGTACCTAGGCAAGTGTTTCTCATCACCTAGGTGCCTAAGGTGAGAGAAAGTGCCTAATGTGGACCCTAGTCATTTAATTTGTCAGAGACAAATTAAAAGGTGACTTTTTGAGACTTAGGGAAAGTGATTTTATTTCCACCGTTGATCTCATCTAATCTCAACCGTTAGATGAGAGGACTCTTCACCTTCCCCCATGAGGTCGACTACAGTAGGAGGGCTCACCCTTTCTAGGGTTATTTGCATTCATTGTTGAGAGAGAAAGAGAAGAGGAAGTCGAGTTTGAGGAAAAAGAGACATTTGCAGAAGTTGAGGGCACATTTCCCAAGGCAGCAAGCAAGCACATAAATCGAGGAAGGTGCAACACTAGACAGGGCCATACTATACAGATTTTTGGGAATCCGTATTGCTGGTTTTTGGGAACAAATATCGAGGAAGGTACATCATCTTTGTGGAGGTTGTATAGTACGGATTTTGACAGTCCGTACAACAACAAAGAGGACCAGTCCGTACAATAGAAGTACAACATGCTTTTCAAGGCAGTGTGGCATGATTTTCGAGGTGCATTTATTGCACAGAAATTGGTACAACAAACACAGAAAAGAGGGAACGATTTTTGAGGAGTTCTGTACAACATTTATTGTTGTAATTTCCATACAATTGTACTGATTTCTGGCACAAAAATCAAGGAGCAGTCTGTACAACAATTAATGCTGAGACAACCATACACAATATGGATTTCTGGCACAATTTTCAAGGAGTTGCAATTTGGAATTTTTCTAAAGAAGATTTGCTCAATTTTTCTGAGATAAGTTTGTCAATAATTTTGCTGAAGATTAGACTATTGTAAAAGATTTTCTCTAAAGCTCTGAAATAATAAAAACTCCCTCTCTCACTGGTTTTCCCCTTGTGG
>CBVK0101751678.1:0-12343 GCA_900067695.1 Picea abies | reverse complement strand
TTCCTTAAACCAGCAGACATGAGTCTTTCTATCTTCAATATTCAAATCAAATTTTCTCATTACATTGTACCAATCTGGTACACTTGCTCAGTTGCAACTCAATCTGCATAATCATGTGCTAGCTCTATGTGCTCTATGCAAATCACTATATGTCTCACTGCTTGATAGTATGTCCTCTCCTCTTTATGCAATTGTTCCTTCTGGAACTGGGATTCTACACCTGCAGTTGCTCTGAGGCTGAGAATGACTTCTTCATCCTCACTGTGGCTGTTGAAATCTGTGAGTAACTCCTCTTATTCTATCACAACAACAACTTCATCTGAAACTGAGAGTGGCTCAATAAATGATACTGAAGCTAGCTCTTCTTCTTTCATGGAGGTAAATCTATCTTTCATTGTAGTCATGTCTCCATGACCCAACTAATGTACTGCACCAACTGCTACTCAATTTTAAATATGGGGATTTCTCCCCCTGCATCTCATACTATATATGAATCATGGTTGTTCTGGTTGTCTTCATAAATACTGGAACTATTTCTTCAGTTATTGGAGTAAGTGTCTCATCATAGTCTTCTCCCTTTTACTGGGAGAATCCTCTAGACACACATCAGGCTTTGTACATCTACAACATGCTTGATCTGTATAGATCAATATTGGAATCCAATACTAACTTCTCTTCTAGTCTCATGGAATAATCCATATCCTAGTCTTTCTGACTGGCTTCCTTCTATGTCACTAAAACAAGGAAATATTCTAGTATATTTCATATCTCCTAGGAGTCTCTAAAGTTACGATCTATTATTCTCATGGCATCTGTCTCCCAGTCTTGGGAGATCTCTCTTCATCTGATCCTTTTTGAGATCAGGCTTACTCTCAATTTCTTTTGAGTCTACAAGGAATACAGGGTATACTTGGTGTTGAATACCAGGTCCAAATATGAAAGGTTGAGTCAGACTTCAAACAAGTTTTGCTTCTCATCAAGGTGGCTTCATTATCCTTTGACCAAGTCTGTTGTGAGTTCTTGTTCTAATGTTCAGTCATCTTTGGAGCCTTCTGATCCTTACAATCAATATCCATATGAGATACTATGGATCTCAACATATATCTTCTTCTTCATTTTCTTTGGTACATGAATGTATATGGTCATGTACATAATATGCTTCATGTCTCATCTAATATGTTTCCTTCTGCAACCTTCACTATAGCTTTCTCAGGGTTATCACCTGTGACCTGAAACAAGGTCAACAAAGCAACAATCAAGAATAATACTCCTTTGATAATAATAAAACAATAGCACAAATAATCGTCACAGTAGCTCCTTTAGATATATCACTTGTGACCTGTCTAAAACAAATATCAAAATTAAGAAATAGAGTATGAAATGAGGTCAACACTCTTCTAGTGTTGTGAGCAAACAATCCTCCATGGTAACCTAGAAAAAACATAAGAATTTTCTCCTAGAGGAGATGTTAGTTGTATCTGGTAAATGATTAGATTAATCATTTATCTCAATATACTCACATGCTACCAAGTATAATACTTTTCAAAGACTGCTACTTCAACTATAGTGTTTACTTGTAATGGGGTAGTTATCAACTTTTCATGTGCAACTTTGAATCTTATTAACTTAATTAATCAAACCTGGAACCTAGAGTCGTGTCCTCAAGAATGAGTGTGTGTTTTTTTCTTCCAAGTGTTCTTCACTCAAGATGACAAGTGCTTTCGTCAACCTGTCCTATGTACTAAGACAATATGTTATCTTGACAGAAGGTTGGCTTAGAGAATAAATTATATGATATCAACTTTAATCCATCTAATACCTTGACTTTAATTTTGACCAAAGGTTAGTATGATGGTCATAGCTTCAACATGCAACCTAGATCAAAATAATGTCATAACAAATAGATGTATATCAGAATAATCAAACCCGGGTTGCATTATTCTTTTGAATGTGTTGGATCTTGAGATCCTTCTGGATCTATTGCAGGAGATCCCTTCTCCTGCAAATACCCTTTAAAGCTTTAACAATTTTAACATATGTGAGTACATACCTATGATAGCATTTGCAAGTAGTGGCACCATCTGGTAGCAGCGGTAATAATTACCAACTCTTAAAAACTTCAAGGGTGACTGCAATTGGTACTACAGTTGATACTTCAACTGATATTGCAACTGCAATTGATACTACAACTGATTATGAAACTGCAACTGCAACTTAGGGTTTTATGAGGAAACCCTAATTTTCAAACTTCAAATTTTGAAATTCTGATCCAGGGGCTAGATGTGTTGGGATGAGGCGAGTAAGCTGGTGCGATCAGATTTTAGGGTTTTATGAGGAAACCCTAATTTTCAAACTTCAAATTTTGAAATTTTGATCCAGGGGCTAGATGTGTTGGGATGAGGCGAGTAAGCTGGTGCAATCAGATTTCTGAAAATCCTAATTTTACCCCTTGAAATTGAGCTTGCGGAAATCTAGACTGGTACTTCTGGTACTAGTTCTAGTTTCCTAGTTTTTCTAATTTTCTGGTACTTCTGGTTTTCTGGTACCAGTCAAAAACTAGGGTTTCACTTTATGGGAGTTTTGTCCACTGAAAATATGCTCTCAAGGTGACAAAAGATTCACTAGGGTAGGGCACACTTTTCTAGATGGTTTTTAGGCAAACATTCCTCTCCAATAAAAAGCCCTAATTTTCTTGTACGACAACAATGACGTTTTTCTTTATCCAATGAATTCAAACTGGACCAACAAAATTCTGGACTAGTACTTCTGGTATTGGTTCTCGTTTCTTGGTTTTCTGGTACTTCTAGTTTTCTAGTTTTCTGGTACCTGTGAAAACTAGGGTTTCACTTTCCAAGAGTTCTATCCACTGAAAAAGTGTGATGAAGGTGCCAAACAGTTCCCTAGGCTAGGGCGCACTTTTCTAGATGATTTTTAGGCTAATATTCCTTTTCAACAAAAATCCATAATTTTCTTGTACGAAAATAGTGACATTTTTCTTTATCCAATGAAAGATGCTCTCTTCGGTTTAGCTCTAATACCATGTTAAGTTTTGAGCTATTATTAGGTTTCTTTTCAGTGCTCTCTTCAACTTAACTCTAATACCATGTTAAGTTTTGAGCTATTATTAGGTTTCTTTTCAATTTACTAGATAACCATAACATAGATAGGATCACTGTGAGAGACACAATTACAAGATACACAACATTTATCCTGGGAAACCCTCATGGGGGAGAAAACCCAGCAAAAACCTCCTTAATATAGATAGCCAATACAATTTCAAGACAATAAACGAAACACTAGAGAATATCCTCCACTGAGAAATGTGCCTCTCTCTTCCTTCTTCTCCCAACTGCAGCTACCAAATTTGCGCACTAAGTGAGCAAATGAGTGAGTGATCAAATGAGGCATTGGTTTCTTTTATTTATACAAATTGGCAGGTGTTGGAAAGGTGTCTCTTCACTAGGTAGGGCCGACTTGTCTTTGTAGTGGTTAAAACCACTTTAATTAGCCTGGGGGTGACTTCTCAATTTTCATAATATATTTAGGGTTTGACCAATCCAAAAAAGGGGATTTGGTCGATTACAATGCTTGACATGATCAATCCACAAAAGGGGATTGATCTAATGAATAATAAATAGAATACTCTTTGCAGTTACAATATTTCAACAGATTGTGCTTCATTTTGGATCCATACATGGAAATTTTTAAAAGTTTCAAAATCATGTGAGTTTTCTTTCAACAAGTACACCCAATACATTTCGATGTGATCATCAATAAAAGACGTGATATATTTATTGTCATTGGCATATGAAATGAGCATCGGGCCACAAAAATCAGAATGTATCAATTCAATTTTTCTACATGCTCTAGAAGTGGAATCGTGGAAAGGTTGTTTGCTATGTTTCTCAATTATACAAGCATCACATTGCTTCAATTTCCTATGAATAGTAGGAAAATAAAAAAACACCATTCTTTCAACAAATGAATGTTTTCATAATTAAGGTGTCTAAATCTAGCATGCCATAACAGACTAGATGGCAATGTGCCTTCATCATGGTGAGAGAGGTATGCAGCCTTTTGTGCATGAGCAGATGTCCCATTCAACTTCAACAATCTTCCATCCTCAACTCCTATCATAAACACCATGTTGTTGTCGAATGTGCACAAGAGATAGTGAGTTCTTTCGTAGCTCAAGAAGATAGAGCACATCATGCAGAAGAAAATATGGGAGTCCATGTAATTTAAGTTTGATGGTGCCAATTCCCGAAGGCTTGAGACTTGATTTGTCTGCAAAAAAGACTATACCATTTACATTGTCACTAAAATCTTCAAAGAAGTCTTTTTGGAAGACTTCTTTCTGGAAGACTTGTCTTTTTCATGATCCTACTTGTATTTTATCTTCTCCCATGGGATTATGCATGTATTTGCTTCATGTGACCCATTCTTTCTGCAACAGGCACGGTGAAGATTGTATCTCTCACTGTGATTGTGCCTACACCCCTACCTCTGAAATTATTTGTTCCACGTCCTGTTTTATTGCCTTCTCCTCCAGAAGAATCATGTGATTGATTCTTCCCTTTCTGAGCAAGGCACACACTCTCTCCGGTGGTTTGAGTTGTCTTCTTTCCAAAGGCTTTATCACGTTCTACAACTTTCTCTACCAAAGTGTCAAATGTGATGGATTTCAATTGGCCATTATCTTACAAGGATTCAAGGTAGTGAGAATATGTAGGGTAGAGGACCTTAATAAAGGCTATCAGAAGAATGTTTATCTTCACTCCAGTGACATCAATGTCGTCCATGATGGCTTTGATCTCAAAAGATAAATCCATGGGATCATCATCCTTCAACTCTAGATTGAAAAGCTTCTTTAGTAATTATACAAGATCCAATTTTAAGTGTGATTCATACAAACCCTTCAATTTATTTAAAGCACCAAAAGAGTTTGTAATAGAAATAATATGGTGGCTTGCCTCTTCACTTACCATCACAACAATCAAGGCATATACTTTCTTGTCTTTGTTATTCCATATGGAAAGCTCCTTATTTGTTATAGGTTTAATAGTTCCATTGTCATTCTCTCCTTCACAAATGCCATCCCAGAAATTGTTAAAAATCATACTATGTTGGATCTTTTTGGACCATTATTGGTAATTTTCTTTGTCGTTCAGCACCATGCCAACAATGGAGATGAGAGAATGCATTTTCCTGATTCTTGAACCAACCAACCTTGTATGTGAGCCTTTGAGGTCGTACGCCCTTATCCCAAGCACAAGAATTCTTACCTGCAATTCAAAAAATCCTCCTAGAAGCTTGTAACCATTAGAGGTGTTGGTAAATTTGTGGAAAATTTGAGTGTGGTAGAGACATTCTTCCTCCTCAAACCCTGAAACTCTATGATCTCTATCAAGTTCTTTCTTCAGAAGCAACATATTGAATCACATAAACTTTGATACATTAATTGCGAGAGAAATCACAATCTAAGATATAAAACAAATATAAACCGCAAATCTTCTTCCAAAAATAATTTGGGTGAACTATTTGAAGGGCCTTTGAAGTCAAATGAAATAGGATTATAACGAAAAAAAAAATGGTAGAGACCATTTTTAGGTCAGGGATGGGCATAACGATTTCAAAGCCTGAGGAATAAATCAACCCAGTAGAGATATCAACTTGCTAAGAGAAAGGAAATGATTTAGTGGAGGATTCAATTTGCTAAAAGAAAAAAATCAACTTGACCTAGTTCAACTTGCTTAGTGGAAATGAAGTCGATTGGACTCTTGTCAAATTGCCAAGGGAAAATGCTTTGAGTATTCCTAAACGAAGGAGAAGTCGACTAAACACTATTCGTCTTGCATAAAGGAGAAATAGACTTGTTAGAATAAATTATTTCTTAGATAAGAAGCCAACCTACGAAGAAATTGACTAGTCCGAGGAGAACAAAATTGTTGTTGTGAGAAAGTTGAATTCCCCTTATAACGTTGGAGAACAACAAGATGTATTGCATCCTTGATGTTTTTATTGACGCAGATCTGGGTTTCGAGCCTATGACCTTTGCAGAAGTTTGTATGCACAACCATAAAAGTTAAAAAAGGAATACAAAATGTCTTGGAGGGAGGGGAAGAAGGATATCGAAGAAACTTTGAGAAGACGCCATCACAACACGACGATTAGAAGAAGGATGGATTTCGTTCCCTTCAAATTATCAAACATATGGAATCCATTTCCCGGGGGTCGAACCATGACACATATGATGGACAATGCCAACCACCTGTTCGATGACATAGAGACATATATCAATGTCTGGCGAGCCTGAGTCGAGGAGAGCACGAGAGAAGTAACACTAGATCAGAGAGGCATACGAGGTAATGTAGAGACATAATATGTGGACGGGAGATACCTTAGATTTGACACCAAACTGGGGGCGTTTTTGCACACGGGGGAGAATCGTGGAGTTAAAATAACCGACTCTGATACCACTATCATGAATGTTATTGAATAACTCCACACTTGATTGATTTTCATTAACTCATATCATACACATACATAAGAAGAAATGACTTTTGGTTTCATCTTCCAAGAGATTCGAATGTCCAAATGACTCTTCCTATTCACCTATGACTCTTCATATTTCTCCTAGCTTATTTACAAAGATATTTACAATGTACCTCAATCCCTAAGGATTAGGTATCTAACACTTTAGATATTGCATACACTCTTCAAGGGAAAAATAGAGGAAGAAGAGCCCCTTGCAGACTATCACTTGTTATAAGCGATGACCATCCTTGAATGGTTTCACAAAATATGCTTAGTCGCATGACAAAACCTACATTGAAACACATTTATTTCATTGTCCAACTCTTGAATCCTTTTCTACTCACCATACTCAAGAACAATGTTTCCAGGAAGCCCTCCATCCAAATCTAGTAAAACTTAAATACACAGAACCCCTTCCATATTTAGGATTTCCAGAGTAACTACCTGGAAAATGCCTAGAGCATCATCAATGGCTCTCAAGATTTTAATGTTCCATAGGTGAGGAGTCAACCCAACTAGACACACCCACAACATTTGCTTGTATTTGATCACATAAAAGGTGTTGAATGCTCTATCCATGAAAAGAGAACCAAACCCACCTCATCAAAACACCAAGGACCCCCTTTATACATTACTTCACAAATCTTTGCACAATAAAAGAAAAATGAAAAAAATCCCTTGCTTAAAGGAGATAATTTGACCTTACCAGAAATCACCTTCCCCCATAGCTCTTCAATCCATTGAAGCATCATGGCAAGTGGGCATTTCCATCCTTAGAAATATACATATAATGATCTACCCTACAACAACTCCACATCTTCCAAGATCCAATCGTGCCAACCTCTCACCATGACTAATTCAAATGTAATGCTTTGACTTCTTCTTAGGGATAACCTCTTCCTCTAGTCCTCCCTCTAAATCAAGGTTGAGACTACCTCCATTTGTCGATGCTACCGTTCTACTACCTGAAAACTTAACCTCCTCACAACCACAAAAACAAAACCTTACCACCCTCAAGTTTCAGGATGAAGAAAAATACTTCTTATATTCACATAAAATTGTCTATCTAACTTTTATGTACATGTGTAATTCACATAAGTGATTATCTATCTAACCTTTATGTACATGTGTAATTGATAAAAAATATAACATCTTAAAACTTCTTGAACCTTTCCCTATAAATTTATAAGGCATACAAACCATTGCAATGATACCATCTAACCAACAATAATATTGAAAAACCAATATATTCCAAATCACTTATCTATCTAACCTTTATGTGCATGTGTAATTGATAAAAAATATAACATCTTAAAACTTCTTGAACCTTTCCCTATAAACTTATAAGGCATACAAACCATTGCAATGATACCATCTAACCAACAACAATATTGAAAAACCAATATATTCCAAATCACTTATCTATCTAACCTTTATGTACATGTGTAATTGATAAAAAATATAACATCTTAAAACTTATTGAACCTTTCCCTATAAACTTATAGGGCATACAAACCATTACAATGATACCATCTAACCAACAACAATATTGAAAAACCAATATATTCCAAAACTAGGGAACCACTCTAGCCCATAATTTTCATTAAGTTTCAAAATATAAGTTTGTGAATGGAGATGGCCCCACATGGGAAGTAAAGTTATCCAATGGATTATATTTATCCCGTCTGCTCTCATCACTATTGCGGCACTCCTACGCTGATCACGTGATAGACAGACTTCAGTCTCCGAACAGCGTTGTTCTTTCATTTTCATTTTTCCTTAGTTATACCTGAGATTTCAGAAGTCGGGATGTCGAATCCGACGAGGGCCACGGATCTTCCTGTGGTGGTAGTGGGATCCGCGAATGCAGACATATATGTTGAAATCGATCGGCTTCCCAAGGAAGGCGAGACGATAGCTGCAAGGGGCGGTCAGACACTTGCAGGAGGGAAGGGGGCCAACCAGGCTGCCTGTGCTGGAAGGCTCTCTCACCTCACTTACTTCGTTGGTCAGGTATTCCTTTCTTTTCTTTCGTTCTTCCGTATTATTGCTGTATGCCACAAGCCGGTTTAAATTGTTAGAACGGCACAGTGATATAATAGTCACCGGATCCAACTGTTCTTGATTCTGACAGTACCTAAATACATTTTACGAGTAAGGAGGGGCTTGAAACCTTGGGAATTATTCGGAAATAACTATTCAAGTAAAACAACAGAAGGTCCATGTACTTTGAGTCTTCGAGAGACATTGTCACAGATTAAGGTGTGTGTACAATGGAATTAAGGATGCAATATTAACCAGTGATTGAGCATTGCAAAATGAAGCATACGAACATGTTTAGTATAAGTCCATCTTAATCCCCTCTTGGATTAAGTTTAGGGACGAAAAAAACCATGTGTGAATTGATAGGAAAAAAAACCATGCACAAAATTTTTAAGTGTATAAAGGATTTAACTAATATTTTGTTCTGATATTTATTTTATTTTTTCCCATTAAATTCGGAATAATTTTTTTTTAATTATTACCCACGTATGTTACACCAACATCTCTCCCACCCTGGCTGTAAAGCACCTAACTTCTTGATTGGGGAGCCCCATATCAAATTGCTGGTGGCGAGGGTGTGGGGCTTTAGTTGTGGGCTGGCTTTGGAAATGGCCTCCCTGAGCTATGGAGGGCTCCAAACAATTAGACATTGACTATTCTGATAACTTCCATTAGTGTTCAATTCGACACACATAATCGTAGTAAGGCCAACAGTCAAACTTGAATAGGACTGCTGTTTGAGAACATATGCAAAAAATGGTACATAAGTTCCACACGATATTTTTTTTATTCTACCAACTCTTAGAACATTCCAATTAGCCCATCCCATTGAGATTGGACGAAGAATAACTGAATATCAATTCCACCACTGAGATTGGAGGAAGAATAAATGAATATCAATTCCACCTTAAAGGTAGCTAAAAAATTAAGAGGAAATGTGCAAACAACTTTGTGATAGTAAAACAGAGGTCATGGTGCAGAGTGCAAGCCCACATGGAGCACTCAAGAAGGGTGGGAAGTTTAGAATTCGAACATAAATAGACCGTCGAATAAAGTCTTCTGAATTTCTTCAATGGAAGGTTTAAATGGGCTGGTTGGAGGACAGTTATCCAAGTTGATTTGTGATTTATATAATGTCAAATATGCGTCAAGGAGAGTCATGAGCACAAGTCCACTTTCCTCATAGATTTTGCACCAAGCACCAAGTGATGAGATTTGAAGTCATTCTAATGTATTGACTATTTTTGAGCCCCTATGAATTAAATCTCCCATTTTTGAGAAATTTCATGGCCATATTTGACAAGATTTCCATCTGCTCAGAAGATTGGCCTAAACACATTATATGTCGTAGACCTAACTTCGAAATTACTACATGAGCACAGATTATATGTCAATTTGAAAAAATATGCATTGATATAAGGATAAAGCATAGGTGACATTTTGGCCAAGGACAACGTAAGTGGATGAAAATAAGTCATTGTTGTGAAATGGCCCATAAGACAAGCCCCACACAACTTCAATCCAGTTTGGGACTAGCCTCTTACCTTACAAATTTATTATAATGTATTGCCTTTTACTAAAAAGCATTGAACAATCTTGTTAAGGAAAATGCCTTGGCCCTCATATAGAGTAAAAGAGCATGACAAAACATTCGTTGAAAGAGGTACCCCCAACCCCATGGATTTTGATAGTTCCATACTATGTACGTCTCTTGTGATTGTTATGGATGCTAGCAATATGAGGTTGTTGTCACCTTCATGCAAGATGAGAAAATGATTATTCACAATGTTAACAAGCTTAGTGATGGACAAAGGAACTAACATGTGATAAATTTTTCATCCATTTTGTGAAGAAGCGGCGACTACTTTTTTTCTAAGAGCTTGTTTATTGTCTAGAAAAGTCAGGTGAGTGCAGTATTATATAGTTTGAATTCTTAATTTTATATCATATACTCTATCTCTACTTATATAAACACTTCTCACTCATTTGCAACACCTCTATTACTCTGGAGTTTGCATTTCTCCTTGATGATGGGTGAAGTGTTCACCTGAAACATGCCAGACCAAAATTTTTCAGCATAGGTGATAAATGCAAATGTTGTTGGGATATGACATATTCATAGACCATATTGAAGAGAAAACTAGTAAGGTAGTAAATGTGCTCTCATTTATCATATGCAATTAGATACAAAGGGGTATGATGGAGACAAGAAAATTAAGTGGATTTTGTTGGCCATACAAATTGACACCAACAATTGTTAGTTTACATGTCGCGGGGAACCTATTCTCCTTTTGCCATAGCGAGTTGGCAAGAGAGTGTTTAACTCTTCTTGGAGAGAGATCACATCAGTGGGATAGAGTCTCAACGACGGGGGGTTTATCTCATGGGTCCCTTCAACTGTTTTTTGGCACTTAGGAGTTACATTGGACTATGAGGGCACACTACGTGAGTAGTTGCATAGAGAAGCATGCTAGGCACGTGGAGTGTGCTTGGCATGTGCCTACCTATTCTTGGCACATGGGGCACACTACTTGAGTAGTTACATAGAGAAGCATGCTAGGCATGTGGAAGAGTGTGCTTGGCATGTGCCTACCTATTCTTGGCATGTGGGAAGCACTATTTGAGTAGTTCCATGGAGGAGCGTGCTTGGCACTAGTTGGCATGTATCTATCTATTCTTAGCACATGATAGGTGCACTATTTGGGGAGGAGGATTCTCTTGCACATGAGGAGCATTAATTGCTGGTGGTTATTCTTCATGTGAGGTGCATTCTCTTAGGGTTAGGGTTTGTCCTTGTCAAGGTGGAGTGCTCCACTCTAGAGGCTAGGGTTTTAGCCTTAATTTGTAACTCTCCCTTCCTCTTATTTTATAAAAAGGAAGGAGGTGCATTGTTGAAACTTGAACACGATACTGTGGTAGATGTGAATCGTGATAGCTAGTGTGTTCTAGTTAGAGTGCTTTGCAATGTGAGCTTTTAAGATGCTTCGTAGATCCATGTAATCTTCTTTTCATAGTAATAGGAAGATATGTGATTGCTGCTGCAGATTTAGTTTGCTGATTTGATTTTTCCAATCTTTCTTGTCATAAATCTATCATTTGTTTACAGCTGGTTTGACCTAACCTCTTGATATGTGGTGTCCACAATCTGGAATCTTCCAACAATGTTGGGTTTATGTAGATCTGAAGTTTTGATAAGTGTTTCAGAAGTTTTCATATTTAGCTATAGGGTTTTAATTCTATGAGTCCAAATCTATTGTCATGGGATGAAATTTTAACATGGTATTAGATCTGTGTTGCCGAAATTTAATATGGAGAATTCAACTACTCGTGAGAGGGGGCTAAGAATGGAGGATTTTAGTGGGTGTGATAACTAGAAAGCTCCAAGTGATTGGGGCATATCCATGCCTGTGAGGGGCTGTAAGATCCCCTTCCAATACTGCTGATATGTTTTTGTGTTTATTAAGTTTCAGATCTCTTCCTTATGACAATTACACAATCAAACCACAATAGATTTGGCACACCAAAGGGATTTTATTGTATTCAATCACAAAAAGCAGCTATTACATTTGATGCATTGGATAACAACCTTCTTCAATCTGTTATAACAGCAAATACGCTCAGCAATTTCAATCAGATTAACTATTTCTTCTAACCTGTAAATGACCACAATTGGACAGCAATCAATGCATTGAAATGACCCCTTTATAGACTCCCATGAGCTGCAATAATGGGGTCATTTCAATGCATTGATTGCTGTCCAATT
>CBVK0101751644.1:0-11007 GCA_900067695.1 Picea abies | reverse complement strand
TGGAGGTGTGAGCCTCTCTGATAAGATGCAATCATTCACATTTAGGAACACAACGCTTGTCGAGCTTATCAAGTAGACCATTATGGAAATGATAGTCAACCTTGTTGTCACCTTCTTCAGTATGAATTCGGCCCTGTAGCTGCCGAATCACCTCCTTGAAGTCATCATCTTCTATGTATGCCTCTCTATATCCATCATGGGTAAAAGTCTCCATGTGCAATAGAGTTCCCAAAACTATAATCTTGGATGTGGGTGGCTGTGAAAGCATGTCTGCCAACTCGTTTGTGCTACCATTCTTATACTTTATGACCAAATGAAATTGTTGTAAGAACCCCATCCATTTGTAGTGCCTGGTTTGCTATAACTTACTCTAGGCCTGCAAATATTGGAGCGACTGGTGATCTATGTGGATGATGGTTTCCTTTCCCATGAGATAATGCTTCCACTTTTTGACAAGTTGTACCAAGGCATAGAGCTCCTTGTCGTAGGTAGAGTAGTTGAGGACCGCCACATGAAATACTTTAGAATGATAGCAGACATGCCTTCCTCCCAGCATCAGGACTGCTCCCATGACATACCCACTTGCATATGTCTCCACTTCGAAGGGCTTCTGCAAATTTGGTAGCGCAAGCATTTGTGCTTGACTAATCTTTCTTTTCAACTTATCAAAGGCCTTCTGTTGATTCTTCCCCCACTGAAAACTCTTACTGCCCACTGTTATTGTGTGTAGTGGTGCATGTACTGCTGAAAACAAAGATATGAACTTTTGCAAGTACTATGTTGCCCCAACAAAGCTCCTAACTTATGTGCAATTTGTAGGAATTGGCCATTTCATGATGGCCTCCATCTTGGTGGGATCTATCTTGAGTTGGCCTCTATCGATCACATACCCTAGATACACCAAAGACTGCTAAGCAAACTCGCATTTCTTGAGATTGGCCAACAATTGGTGCTTCTTCAAGGTCTCTAACACCTGCATAAGATGTGAGATGTGCTCCTTGTAGGTAGCACTATAAACCAATATACCATCCAAATCGACAATAACAAATGAATGTAGATAAGGGCGTAAAACATCATTCATTAGTCTCATAAATGTAGTTGGTGTGTTGCATAAATTGAATGGCATAACCAACTACTCATACAAACCTTTCCTTGTCTTGAAGGAAGTCTTCCAGGTATTTTTTTTCTTTGATTCGTCCCTGGTGATATCCTGATTTCAAATCCAGTTTAGTGAAGTACTTGGCATGTTGTAGTTGGTCCAACAAATCATCAATCCTGGGCAGAGGGTACATATTCTTCAATGTAATCTTGTTCAATGCCATGTAATCGATACATATTCGCCAAGTCCTATCCTTCTTTGGAACAATTATGATTGGTGATCCATAAGGTGAAGTACTTGGTTGAATCTCACCTTGCTCCAACAACTGCTGCAATTGCTTCTTGTCATTGTTTTCTTCTAGAACAGATTGTCTATAAAGCCCAATATTTGGCAAGGGAGAGTCTGGCAATAATTGGATTTCGTGCTCCAATTCCCTCTTAGGTGGTAGCTCTTTAAGCTCCTGGAACACTCCCTTGTATTCCTTTAGCAACTCCTCCAATTCATTTTTCTGCTCTTTAGTACACCCTTCTAGGGATGTCTTTATTTTTAACGACTCTTCGCCAGATTGATTTTCCCTTAGGAAAAGTAAAACATATTTCTTGCTAGCACTGATCAATTTCTTAGCTTGATTGGCACTTACCAATGAAATTTTTTATTTGCCTTTATGTGCATTGATGATGAAGGATTTCTTGTTCTTTTGAGGTTGTACTAGTTGGCTCTATGCATGAAGATGGCATCCCTCATATACATGTAGGGGCTTCCAAACACTACTCCACATACATCCAATGGTACTATGTCCAATTCTACTTCATCAATAAAATCAACACTTATTGCAAATTTAATCTTACATGTTTTCGTTACCTTGATCTTTGCATCCTTGTTTACCTATCCCAATGGATATGGGCTAGGATGATCGCGAACCTCCAATCCAAGATTTCCGACCAGATCCACTACTATGAGATTAGCCTATGAATCAGAGTCGAACAGAGCATCTATCTTGGTCTTCTTGACCTATATCTTGATGTGGAAGAGTTTGGTCATCTCCCTCTGTTCTCGATGACGAAGGCTACTCAGATTCACCTCCTTTTGCATTGATGTGCAGATAATCTTCTCATCACATCTGAGCTACTTTCAACCTGATTGCTTGAGGCTGTGGGTAAAAGATCATTTTTCTTTGCTTCCTTCTTGCAGTTCTTCGGGTTCAACTCTGGATGTAATTTCCAACACTTTTCCTTGATGTGGCCATCAATATTGCAATGGTTGTTGGGATCCTTGGAATGATGTGTAGTGGCTGTCGTCTTCTTATCCTTTCCCCCTTTCCACTTCTTCTTCCCCTCCTTGGAAGCTTTCTGGTGCTCTTTCTACTTAGAACCAATTGGCTACCCCTTCTTTTGGCCTATGTTTTCCAGGGACTGTGCCCATACACATGTCTCATCCACTGTCATTTTCTTGAAGAGCATCACCTGCTTTCGTAGATGACTATGTAAACCCCCAGATACTTGAGGAGTACATCTGGGTTATTGGGAGAGATACCCAGCATGATGGCCATCTTTTTGAACTCAATGGTGTACTCCTATACACTTTGCCCCTGCCTCAACTTGAAGTAGTGCCATCAAATCCATTGGTCTTCTACATACCCGATAGTATAGAATTGGGACTTGATGAGGGTTTTGAAGTCCTCCCACCTAGTTACTGGCATATCACCCTCCAGCCTAAGTGTTTTTGTATAGATTTCCCACCAAGTTAAAGCATGGCCCTCTAACTTCATTCTAGCAAATAAAATCTTTTTCTCTTCATCTATATGGTGAATGCTAAAATAAACTTCTAGTTGTTGCAACCAATGATTCAACTTTAATGCATCGATCTCACCTTGGTATGGCTTTATGTCCACTTTTGCTTCCATCTTGAATAGGGACTATGAAGGGTTAACAACACTCGAACTCGACTACTCTTTCTCGGGTTCTTTCTGCGACCCCTTTTTTGGGTCTTTCTGATCTCTCCATTTCCCTTCAATCTGATCTCTAAGTTAGAGCCTTCGTCACCTTCGAACGGTCCGAGCTTGCTTGCTAGAGCTGCCATGAGGAGGTTCATATTGTGGTTGATATCGATGACCTGTGCTTCCAACCTCTCAAATGTCTCTTCTATCGGAGCTTGAGGGTTGTTATGAGCATACTCGTCTGCTATGGCTAGGGTTTCTGCAACTTCTCTTTAAGCTGATTCCTGGATCCTACAACTTCCCACAAATACCCAAAAGAAAACTTGCTATGATACCAACTTCTTGTAAATTGTCGTGTATATTCCACTAGGACAATTCTTCACAATAGATCTGATAAATAAAATTGAAACCTACACTATGAAGGTTAAATTCCTTTAGATTCCAGAATCTTTAGTTTCTAATTTTCTACTTATGCGTGAAATAAATAAAATGCGAAAAATCAAGAATAGTAAAATACAATCACACACCATCCACGAAATAACACAAAGATTTGCTCTAGGAAACCTAGCTAAAAGGTGAGGTTGTTCTGCTCTCTTTTCTCTGGTATGGAAATAATGCAAGTACAAAGGAGAAGACACTCTCTATGGAGTTACCTAAGACCTGTGGCCCATTAGGCTGCTATAGAACATTTACTCCCTCTGTTATGCTCTCTAATTTCCCACTCTCAGTTGTTCTACTCTGCTATGGAACGAAATACAATAACATAGAATGGAACCGCTTCTCCTCCTAGCGGCCCGATATTTAACATACCCTGATGGCCATCTAGGATTAGGGTATTGAGTTCCTCAACCCTCAATTAGTGATCAGGTTTGGAACTTCTAAAGTGATCTAGAAAATCAACTATGTGGCTAGCTCCACACATTTAAGTAATGGGGGCTTATCTGGCATCCATTCGTACCATGGTGATCAATACGGTAGGTCAACTTGCGTGAGACATAACTTTGGCATACAAACTCCAATTGAAGGATTCTTGTACCATTGAAAAGGTCTTGGTGTGTAGAATACATAATATTTCTCCATAGTAAGGTTTGGACCCTAAAAAGTGTCGTCGGATGCCTCAAAATGGCTTTGGAGATTTCGAACAGTTTTTTGGACCCAAATTTCCAAATTTGGTACCAGCCTCCAAAATGGCCCTACAAGTTGATTCCTCTATTTTTTCCACCCAAAAAGTACTGAGATAGATGACATAATATAATGATACAATCTGGATCACAAAAGTTACAAAAGAGTTATCTATTTTATTGTTGCCTTCTCATATACAATGCTAAAGCCACTTACTAAGAGTTGCATCATTGACGAGAAAAAGTTTAATGTTGCACATAACCAGTAATTATGGCTTAAAGTAAAGTAAGAAATATAGATAATTGAAAATGAATAATTAGTATTTTATTTCAAAATGCAGGAATGTGTTTGTGTTTGAGCCTCATATGCAATATGGATAGATTCGAACTCACATAATTGTGCCTAAATGTACATCTCTTGTGTCTCAAATTGGATGTTTGATTATGCTTCTTCCTAAAATTCTTTATGCTTAGTAAGATGCTACTTAATCCAGTAATTTTGCAATGGCCAGAGCTTGTAGGTGAGAAGTAAGATTGTTGTGAGTTGGTACTAATCTTTTTATCTGTCTTTGATTTGTATCTTAACAGAATTTAGAACTCAAATGCTTAATGCATTGCAAGTGTTCAATGACTCAAGATCAGGAGGCATGTTTATCAACTCATGTTTCACACATTGTCAGACTGAGATGCAAGTGACATGGTTTTCACCCAACTCTCCAAGGTTAAATAACAAGGTATTGCAATTATTTTGTATTATCCAAATCTCTTATTTTGTTTTTAATATTCTCATTAATCAAGGATGCCACATCTCTCAAGGATGTATGGAGGCAAGATTCTTGTATATTGTTATGTTTTCATTATGGGGTGAACCTTATGCTTCTTAATGTGACTAATCAAAGTGTGTGATCATTACTATAACAAAGTGTCCAGAGCTCTACATTTATGACTCTTGTATATGTACTACAGTGTAGTATCTTTTTTTCTCCTGTCTGGAGAAATAATTTCCCCCCACCCTCCTGCACTTGAGAGAAGAATGAGGAAGATGGTACCTTGCCAGCACCATTCCGTGGATTCCCCTCCTCTTTCCCGTGTTTTTGGATGGAGGCCAGTATTAACCACCAGCTACAATTGTGGTTGGTAACCCTGCAGGATTTGGTGGAAATCAATCCTGCAAACTTCTTAGGCCTTACACCTTAGTGGAAGGGATCAAACCATCTGAGCAATCCCTTGGGGCTACTAGGGTGTAGTATCTGTATGGTTACTTTCCTTCCATTTTTTCCTTTGGTTGCATGTCCATGTGATAAGTCCAAACCAACTCATTTCCATTAATCTATTTGATGCAATGCTTAGGGTCGTCTTGAAGGGGGCATTTTATGCATTACAGATGTGAGTTTAGAAACATTTTTGAATTGGCGAGTTTCCTTATGGACTTTTGGTTTAAGTTGAAGTGCATGCAAGTTGTCCACGTCCTTTATCTAATGGATGGAGACATTATCATGACTTATATGATCACAAACTAGTGTATAATTGCCTGGTTATCATTGTTTCTGTTTGAGAAATTGTTTTCTTTATGGATGCTTGAGATTTTTCCGAGATAGATAATGTAGCTTTTGTAATTTCATGCTAGTAGCATTCTGCATGTTACAAAATTTGAATTAGGCTTGAAGTGACTATTGGAATCAAACTAATTAGACTGAATTTGAACATATGATAGACCATTGCAGAAGTAGTAGGAGATTGGTACTTTGATCGAAAGGTGACGAAGGACATAGATTGCCCATACCCATGTGATTCCAGTTGTCACCAGCTTTCTTTTAAAGCATGAGTGAATCTATGTATTCTTTGAAAATTCTTGAACAAACTTCTTGTTGCATATTTACCAACATTGTAAAAGATCTGGTAAGTTGTTCCTTAAGGATATGCAAAAGAGAAGCTCTAGAAGTTTCCATTATTGACATGTCTCTGAGGTAGACATGACTGAGATATATTTCTCTTGATTCTTTCTAACCAATGTAAAATTAGATATCCATTCACACAAGAAAACCCTTTTTAGTTGACATCTTAAAGATGGCATATTATTTTGTCATTTGTTCTTTGATCCATTATTTTGTATTTATAGTTTTCCTTGGACATATGATTCTATGTTTAAAGACCTTCATATTTGGAAACTTAGGAGTTGTCAATATGATAGAACACAATAAAGAAGATTATTTTCTTGTTATTAGATCTTGATTCTTAGCCCCTTTTGACATTAGCTCATATTTTGTTGCTTATTTGTGTCATTATAAGAATTTGTCATAACATGTTATGGAAAATGTTGGTGAATGCCAACTGGAATTGGAGTATGGATAAAAGTAACGCATCATATATATGATTTCACGAAGATAAACCTCAAGGTTAATTAGAGACACACTTTGTCTAACCTCAAGATTTTGATATTTTCTTAAAGTTTGTTAGATTCCAACAAATGAACAATTGATTTTCATTTTCACTGTCCCAAATCAATTGGCACCGTCAAAATTGACCAGATTATGCCTTTAGATTCCAAAACCCCATCCATTTACATATGCACCTTAGATATGTGGGTTGTGTATACACTTTGGGGCAAAGAAAACTCTTTTTAGTTGACATCTTAATGATGGCATGCTATTTTTCCATTTGTTCATAGATCCATTTTTTTTGTATCTATAGTTTTCCTTAGACATATGATTCTATGTTTAAAGACCTTCATATTTGGAAACTTAGGAGTTGTTAATATGATATAACACAATAAGGAAGATTGTTTTATTGTTATTAGATCTTGATTCTTATCCCTTTTTTACATGGGCTCATATTTTGTTGCTTATTTGTGTCATAAGAATTTGCCATAACATGTTATGGAAAATGTTGGTGAATGTCAATTGGAATTGGAGTATGGATAGAAGTAACACATCATATATATGATTTCACGAAGATAAACCTCAAAGTTAATTAGGGACACACTTTGTCTAACATCAAGATTTTGATGTTTTCTTAAAGTTTGTTAGATTCCAATAAATGAACAATTGATTTTCATTTTCACCGTCCCAAATCAATTGGCCACAATACCAAGAATTACCCCCACAATATGAAAAGAAAAAAAAGAAGCAATGTGCTACCTATGAGGTGAATTCACATGCAATATATGAATGTCTACATGATGTCAAGAAATAGTAGAATTAATAGGGTGTCTTCATACATAAATGACATTAGAGTCGATATTGGTACCGAACAAGGGTGGAAATGGGTGAAGTTGAGGTAGAGGTCGCGATCGTGGCTATGGAAATTATGGTTGGGTAGGGGCTCAAACTACCCTATCTATAATGTCATTGAACATATAGAGGTCATTAGTTTTTGGTGCCCTTATGATAACACACTGAGATGAAGTTTTATAACATACACAATGTTGGGGATCTCTCAATGGAAGAAAAACCCATTGTTCGTGAGAAATGTCAGAGCAACATGTTGAGGGCTATCACCGAGTTGAATGCTAATAACATAGGATATTTAAATATTGTAAGTAAATTTGGACCAAAATAGGGATGATATTGGAGCCTCATCACACCAACCATTTAACCCTATGCTAAAGAAGTTGAAGGGTAAAGATCCATCTTACTCATAACCAACATCTAAGAACTGTGTGCCCATATCAAACATCTTAGGAGCTCTTAGAGAATGCATCCCAATGATTAAAAGACATTGCAACATTTATAATCAGTGGAACAACACGACAAAAAGTTGGAAGTCAACACAATTATGATTGGTTCATCAATTGATTAAATTGTTGAAAGAAGAAAATGGTGTTACCTAGTTGTTGAAAATTTAGTATTCTTTGCAAAATAGTGATCTTAATTAAAAAAAATAGACACAAGAAATACTTGTGAATTCAATCTACAAAGTGAATAAGCTATGAGATGTTACATTTGATTTCGATTCTCAAACCGATATAGAATTTATTGGTTACTTGCTAATTCAATTTGTCATCGACCTCATATCATAGATTAATATATTGTCAAAGAAGATATGGATCCTAATGTGAAGGCTATAACTTGTCTTACCTCCCACACCTGACTTCAAATATCACAAATTCCTTTATCAAACTGCAACCCTAGGGGGCACTTAGAAAGGCTGGTTCTTTTTCAGCACATGGGGGGAGATCTTGGAAAACATTATTTTTTTATGTTTTATTTAGAGTAAGATGGATGGTGGAATTTACCAAGACCAATTCCTATCCAATTGTGTTATGGAGTAAAAACCAATTAACAAGAGGGTTTAAATATGATGATGAGGCATAGTTAGGCTATTAACAATGTGGCTCTAAATAATGACATGGATCTTCTTCAATATGCAAAATTAAAGTAGAAACGACCTCTCAATATGTAGAAATGACAATAGCAATATCCATTAAATGAACAATTATTACAAGAAGAGATAGGGATGGTGAACCCTCAACCCTAATGTCTTCTTATTGGAGTGAAATCCCCCACCCCCCTTAAAAAATTGCACGGGTAGTTATAAGAATAATTCCAACCATCAACTTAATTCATGAAAAGTACAGAAAATATGAAAACCTAAACTTGAACTTTTCTTTCTTCCATTCCTCCCAAAGATATTCAACTAAGTACTTGGAGAGGAATTCCTTATCTTTCAATCATGCTTTTAGAAAATGAGAATGATTTCATTTTATAGTGTTCATTGTTATTGCACATATTGTAGCTTGGGCAAAGCACAACCCAAACCACAAAGGTGTGACAACTATGAGAGTATTTACCCACTGTCACCTTAGATAAACACTCCCCTCACTTTAGTGATGATGAAATTACCACAAGGGGGGAATCTTGGGTGACCCTAGGGGGATTGAGATGGATAGTGATAAGATATGAAAGGTGCCCCTATAGGTCAAGGTCTAATGTGGAGATGAAGGTTGGAAAATAATCTTGTGAGAAGGGAAATGGTTGCCAAAGATGGTGTACCTGCAAAACAATGTTAGCCTTGCCTAGAACATGACAATATATAACAATAGATACTTCAAATCCAAGGAGGATTCAACAAGAATCCTTGCTGTCCCAAATTGCAGCAGTATGGGAATATATTTATCAACAATAAATGATAATAAGAGCTGCAAATTTAATCACCACAAATCAAGTACAAGATGTTGGAAACAAAGCTAGCAATGACTAGTTAAACTTCCAATGATTAAAGAAAGATTTTGATACAAGATGTTGGAAACAAAGCTAGCAATGACTAGTTAAACTTCCAATGATTAAAGAAAGATTTCGATGGTGATTAGGGGGCTGTTATGTAGTGTTATCAACAAGTTATGTAATAGTCTAATGGTTGTAGCAATCAATTGCTACAACAACAAATTCTAGCCACCAAAATCAACAAACAATCCACTCAAAAGATAGTTAATGACTAGTAGATTAATTATGGCAACTTGCAAGTTGATTTTAGTGGTAGAATAATGAGTAAACAATGATATTTAGATGAGTTTGTTACATCCCTATTGGTTGTAGCATAAATTTATAACAACAAAGAGAATTACATGGCCAATCAAGACACCCCTAGGGCACAAGAAAGCTTATAGCATGTAAAAATAGATCCAACCTAAACAATTACAATATCTCAAAAATTCATGTATACCAATGCATGAATATACAATCTCCAATGCAAGTAGATTAGTGCCTTGTCGATTGGGTTAATGGAGTCTCTTCTATATGAGCTAGGGTTTGTTACTTCTCTAGGGGTGCAAGCCTTTTTACTCCGTAGAGCAAACTAGCCTTAGCAAGGTAAATCTACAAGGATGTAAGCCATTTTACTCATTGTAGCAACCTTTGCAAAATAATTTTCTTCAATGACAACAAGATGGATCTTGATGGAGGGTATATGCCCTTATACTCCTCCAAGGATCTTGACAAATTGACCTTGAAATAAGAAGAAACAACAGAATATGCAAAAATTCCTTACCAATTCCAAGAGATAGCATGAAAAACCCTTCTTTATCAAGAATATAACATCACAATTGCAAAGAGACAAGCATCAAGAGATAGCGCCTAGCGTCTTCCTCCAATAGACAAGTAAATAGCATCTACAATACACCAAGAGAGAGATAGAGCGATTTGCCAAAGTAAGGTGAAATTTTCAGCCAAGAATGTATGTAATTCTCAAACACATGATGATAAAATGACATTGAGGTGACCTCTATTTATATGAGGTCACCTAAAACCAATTTGTCCACTTTTTAAAATGTCAACAACAAATTAGAGGGGTTGACCTCCTCTATTTTCCCTTTACAACTTAAAATTACAAAATACATAAAGTAATTCCCGTTTTAGGGGTGATGTTAGGCCTCCAAGAGAGACATTGAGCCTCTTGATGAAGATTGTTGGGCTTCCAAAGGCCATGCACCTTGCCACCAAGTGCTATAGTGCATGCCATGCATCTCTCTCTCCATCAAACCATGTCACATCACCATCAACCATGAGAACCCCATAAAAAACTCTAGCCTCCATGTGATGTCTAGGGCATAGAAAGTGATGCTTTATGTAATGTTCCTGACTTGGCTAGTCTAGGAAACGCCGAAATATGGGAGCACTGCGAAATCAATGAAGAATGATGCAAGACCTGGATGATCTTCACGGTGACTAGGGTGTGTCTTTCAACACCGAAATCAACCAACTGGTGTCTTCCTCCTGGAATACACAGAACTATCTCTTGAGATGCGCCTCTTCTCCTCAATGACAAGTCATAATCTGCATAATGATGAATTAGGTTGCTGACCCGTCCTTTATAGCTTTCCAAAACCCTAAATCATGTTGAAACCCTAATTCGCT
>CBVK0101751643.1:0-15884 GCA_900067695.1 Picea abies | reverse complement strand
AATCTCCATCAAAGAACATGTCGCAAGTCTCCTCGATAGTGCATCGACCACAATGTTCTTCTTCCCCTTGACATACTCTATGTCAAAGTCGAATGCCTGTACCTTCGTCACCGATTTCTGTTGGTGCTCACTGAGGTCCTTCTGCTCAAGGAAATACTTCAAACTGTTGTGATCGGTCTTGCCCACGAATTTGTTGCCCACCAAATATTGTCTGAACTTGGTCAACGCATGCATGATTGCCAACATTTCCTTGTCATAAATGGAGTACAACCTCTCAGGTTGACTAAGCTTCCGGCGCTCGAATACAGTGGGGTGTCCTCCCTTCATCAAAACTGCACCGATCCCTTCGTCGGATGCATCACACTCTAGTACAAATGGCAGGGTGAAGTCTGGTAGTGCCAACACTGGACAAGTGCCCATGACTTCCTTCATGTGATCAAAGGCTTCCTGTGATTTCTCGGTCCATATGAAGGCCCCATGCTTGGTAAGATCTGTCAGCGGTGCTCCCAGCTGAGAAAAACCCCGGACGAACCGCCTGTAATAGCTGCACAGCCCGAAGAAGCTCCTCAATTCTATCACGTTCTTAGGTGTCAGCGAATCCAGAATGGCCCTGATCTTCTCTTGGTGCACCTGTACCCCCTTTGCACTGATGATGTGGCCTAAGTAAAGCAACTCTGTCATACCGAACTCACACTTGGACTCTTTGGCATATAATGATTGTGCCTCCATGATGCTCAATACCTCATCCAAGTGCCTCATATGCTCTTGCCATGACCAGCTATAGATCAAGATGTCGCCAAAGAAAACCAAGACTGATTTCCTTAACTGATCCTTGAATATATGGTTCATGCAAGACTGGAATGTAGCAGGTGCATTGGTTAGCCCAAATGGCATAACTAGGAACTCGAAGTGTCCAAAATGACATCAAAATGTCGTCTTCTCTATGTTCTTCTCTCGGATGCTGATCTGATGATATCCAGAGCATAGATCAGTTTTTGAGAAGAAAACTGCCCCATGCAGTTCATCCATCAACTCGTCAATGCGTGGGATAGGGTATTGGTTCTTGATGGTTTTCTTGTTCAAGGTTCGGTAATCAATGCACATCCTCATGGTGCCATCCTTCTTCATAACTAAGACAACTGAAGAAGCAAATGGGCTGCTGCTCGGTCTGATGTGTCCCATTGCCAACAATTCCTTGATTGCCTTCTCTATCTCATCCTTGAACCTCCTAGGATGACGATAGGGGGGGGTGATCATAGGTTTGGCCCCCTCCTCCAACTCAATGGTGTGCTCAAACCCCTGTCAGGTGGTCTCCCTGGTGGAATTGCCTTAAAGACCTGTTGATGTCGTCCTAATAAATTCTTGATCTCTGTATGGTATTGTTCTCGACCTTCCGAATCCTTTTGAGTAGTGATCAAGCATTCTACGACATATGCTACCTCCCCATGTCTAAATATCCTCTCCATCCTCTTGGCTGAAACTGTCCTGGGTGCTTCTGTCGACATACCTCTTAGAACAACCTTCTTCCCATCTTGATCTCTGAATCCCATTTCCAAGGTTTGGTAGTTGGTAGTGATTTTTCCCAAGGTAATCATCCACTGAACTCCTAACACCACATCTGTGTCCGATAGGTCAACCACATTAAATGTGTCTCTCACTGTGTAGTTGCCTAACTTCATCTCTAAGTTTGGAACTCTATCTAGACACTCCACTGTGTGGCCATCTGCTACCACAACATCAAACCCCTCAAACTCCTCTGTCTGAAGTGCTCGTCTCGATACTAGTGAAGCATCGATGAAGTTGTGGGTGGCCCCACCATCTATCAGGGAAATTTCCCATTGCCCTTGGATAATCCCTCTGATACGAAGGGTATCATACCTGGGAACACCATAAAGGGTTGTTATGACACCTCCCTTTGCTGGTTTCCTCCCGTTAGCCTGTCCTGGCAGTTGTGGGACTACTGGAGGATGGGCTCCTGCTGGTGTCGGTGGTATACGAGGAAGATGCTCCTCTGCTGGTGTTGACTCCTCCTTTGAACTAGTTGATCCACTGTCCTGCTCCTGCTCCTCACTGTCCACGTTGTCTGCTGCTACCTCAATATAATGAATCTCTCTCTTGCCCATGCACCTGTGGCTTGGGACCCAAGGATCTCTGCAGTTGAAGCAAAGCTTCTTCCTCATAAGCTCTCGCCTAGTCTTATCATCCAATTTCTCCTTGCCCTTCCATTCTCTTTGGAATGGCTTCCTATCTCGATCCCTCTGGGGCACAAATGGTTTGGAGAAAGTTTTAGTCTTTGGCACTAAGTCTGCCAGATCTCGAGTGCGAAGGATGGCATCCTACAAAGTGGGAGGCCTGTATGCCTTCACCCATCCTCTCAAAGGCTCTATGAGTCCTTCTGTGAATAGCATGATCGACCTGGGCTTTGATATATCTGTCACTGCCATGGCTACCCACTGAAACTCTGTGATGAACGCCTATGCTGTGCCAGTTTGTCTCAACTGGGCTAGATCCCTGAAGTGTATCTCAGGATCCTTCCTGTCAAACCTGTCCATGACCCTATCTGTAAACTCCCTATAGGAGGTGATGCGACTGTGACCCAATGCCACCAGTCCATGATACCACCACTCATGTGCCTCACCCTCCAAGTGTAAGGTCGTGAAACAGATGGCCTCTGTCTCGGTCATCTAGTTGAGCTTGTAATACGTGTCTAGCTTCTGTACCCAATCTTTGGCGGTGTATTTGGACGATCCGTCGAAAGATGGGATGGTGAGTTTCCCAACTTTTCAGATGAAATCGAGGTTATGCCCCTACTGTTGTTGTGGTCCTCCCCTCTGCGACTCTCTGGGGCGGTTCCTGAGTCTGAGTCCACAGTACTCGACTAAGGTCATGTCTTGATGGAAGTCATGACCCAATGCTGCGTACTCCCTCCTATACTTTGTAATGTCGTCGGCATGAGTGGGTGGCCTCTGTGGTATCGGTGGTGGTGCTGCTATCGGGGGTGCCCTTTGGAAACTGGGAAACAAGGGTTTGGGAATCCTACTCACAGAGGTGTATGTGCGAGAGGGTGACTGGGGTCTACTGCCTGCTCCCGAGTTCCCTTGTACTGCATGCGAGACTTGTGTATCTGGGGTGCCCACTCTAGCCAATCTATCAACCACCTGTGCCAAGGACTGAGACATGGTCCGTTGACTAACTAACATATCATTGATAACCTGCATGAAAGTTGCCTCTGGATCTATGGGGGCCTTGCCACTTCCCTCTGGTCGCTCATATCTGTCTCCTAACATCCTCTCTACCTCGCGCTCATCCTCACACTTTGCTCTTCTCTCTGCTTCTCTGTGCGCCTCTTCCTCTTCCTCTGAGTTAGGAGGAAAATGGGGGAAATCAGGCCTATGCCTTCTTTCCTGATGCCTATTGTAAGTGACATATTCGTCACCTACGTGTTCACGACCCTCTGGGTCTTCTGCTGCACTCATTGTCTTTAGTCACAGGCTGGCAGGACTAAAGCTCTGATACCACTGTAATGTTCCTGACTTGGCTATTCTAGGAAACACCAAAATATGGGAGCACCGCGGAATCAATGAAGAATGATGGAAGACCTGGATGATCTTCCCGGTGATTAGGGTGTGTCTTTCAACACCGAAATCAGCCAACTGGTGTCTTCCTCCTGGAATACACTAAACTATCTCTCTTGAGATGCGCCTCTTCTCCTCAATGACAAGTCATAATCTGCATAATGATGAATTAGGTCACTAACCTTTCCTTTATAGCTTTCCAAAACCCTAAATCATGTTGAAACCCTAATTCGTTGTTGATTTCCAAAACCCTAAATCATGCTGAAACCCTAATTCGCTGTTGACTTCCAAAACCCTAAATCACTGTTGAAACCCTAATTCATTGTTGACTTCTATTTTTAGCTCATAATGAATTAAAAGCGCTTTTAACCCTTTTTAGCTCAATGTCACTTTCTGAATATAACACCTGTGACTGGAGTGACCTCTAGTAACCCTGTTTACCCCTCTTTGGCCTTGGCTATAGTCTAACGGGGCGATTTAGACCATTAAGCCTCCTCTTCTGGAGCTCCTATTTGGAAAAGGACATTACATTTTAGGCCTCCAAAGGCCAACGTTGAGGGGCAAGGGGCCACAAAGTGAACATCTCATGGTGTCCAAATGCCTCCAAAGGCAACATTCATCCTCCCAAGTGTCCAATGAGAGGGGGTGCATCATCCAACCTATAGGCTTCATGCCCCTATTAAGGTCCAAGCAACCTTGTGCCTCCATGAACAAGATTTCACTTTGCAAGGCCCTGTAAAGACAAATAAGTACGCCCTCTAAGGGTCCACAGGTCACAAGTATCATGCCAAGTAAGTCATATTTCATAAAAGAACCACCCAAACATGTGCATCAAATCCCCTCTTTTCAAAATAAACAAATGCTCAAAGACCTTATACAACTTGCCAAATTTAAGTATCAGAGGGTTGTCATGGTGCCCTATTGGGTAGATCATTCCCCAAGTCAAGGAGTGTTTCCCAAGATGACCCTTTCTAATTCATGTAGAAGAGTATGAGGTGGATGGGGGTGTGACTTTTGGGCATGGTGTTTTTTGACATACAAGGGCTCATATTGTCTCATTTAGGGGTGCCTTTGTAGAGGGTGTGTTGCATCCTCGTTTTCAATGCAACCTTTTTCCAAGCCCTTTATTTTCCATTAATTGATTAAGGTCCGAACATTGGGTACTATATGCAAGGGAAAGTAAGAGTATCAGAATTCCACTTGAGGCTAGAACACATAGAGTGCCATGTACAAAGAAAGTAAAAGACACCGCAATGCATTCCCTCAGCAAGCGAGACATTTAGTTATGTGTTTTATTTTACAGGTCCTTGAATTTTTTGGAGAAGCATTTCATTGCTCTCAAGACTTTAGGGAGAGAATTTGGAGGATAATTCATTGGCTTTTGTATTTTGTCAGCTACAAGCCTTTGGGCCTTCAACCCCTTCTTCCCATGAAATGAGGTACAAGCCCTTCTTGGGTCAATATACCCGAAAAACCTAAAGATGAGGAAATGAAAGGGAAAAAGTATGGAAAGTGATAAGTATCTGTGGGATTGGTACAATGACCCTTCAAGGAGACCCCCTAGTAGCAACCCTTTTCCTGAGGGTGACCCACTTACTAGGACAACATGTCAATCACCAAGGTGAAATGAGGCAAAAGAGATAATTTCCAAGCAAACGTTTTGAAAATCTAGAAATGACCCTTTGCAACATATTCAAATGCTTCAATTATTAAAATGACACTTACCACGAGACCATGCTTGTTACCTCATGAAGAAAGACCCAGTGTCCTCTATGGGCTCAACTAGTGTGGTGGACATTGTTGATGTCGATCAATGGTGATGTGTGACTGAGGAGGGGATTTGTTTGCTCATCTGGCTCTCGACACTCCATGTTTGCAACCTGTGGGCCTCGAGACATATCCCTAGGAACGGGGGGATAACATTCACCTCCAATAATTCTCCCATAAAATATTTTCTTTTGAAGGCCCTAGAATCCTCCTAAGGTAGATCACTCCCTTACTATTTGCCTTTTGATTGGATAAAACATTGCCACTTGTCATCTTTATATTTCATGAGATCTTCTTAAAGAAATGATTTATTCTTCATTTGAGGGTTTGACTAGGTCAACAATGCCACATGGCATCTCCTCATGCAAAGAGATTTCCTCTAAATATATAGAAAATGCCTCAAATAAAGCATTCTCACTCCAAAACCCTCCTCAAAGGTGAAACATGCCTCCAAATATGTAGAAATGCATTAAATAAAATGACTTCAACCTTTGGGGGCCTAAAAGGTGAAATATACCTCCAAATATGTGAAACATGTCTTGAACAATGTGTTTCTACCTGAAAAGTTCTCTTCAAGGTGAAATGCACCTCCAAATACACGGAAGCTCCTTCATTAAGGTATTTCTCTCCCTTTCTTACCTTCAACATACCCTAGCCACCACCCTGAAGAGGGCATTCAACATTAAGTGGGCCTTTGACCATGCCAAGTGAAATTTTAGTGCCACATGGTCCCTTTAAAAGTAGGTTGTTTCTCTTGTGCATTCTTTAACGTCATTTCCTTTCCATGCGTCATGCTTTGGGCTTCTAGCAAGGTAGGGCATCCCCTCATTAGTGGGTGTTTCTTCAATTCATGGGTTTATCTTTCTCCTTCAAACCAACATTTCACACCTTTGAACTTACCCTAAATGATGAGTATAATGATGTATGGGAAAGATAGAAAAAAACACACGACTTCCAAAGTCCCGCAACCTATAAATGCCATTGAACTCCAAGGATCTATTGTGATTGGTGAGAGAAGAAAGCCCATGAAAATGTGAAGACATTTATTTTTAGGCAATAACAATATGGCTCCATATGGGGACTACGCTTCCTTGAAAGGTGCAGGAGAACTGCAAAATCTCTGCATGATATACTTGTAAGGTGAATTAAAGGGATCATTGTCCATGACAGAATGAATACAAAACATCACTTCCTCGTCACATGACATAGATTGTCTTGAATCTAAATTTATTACAAAAGACTTGAGAATTTTCATCTAACTACTCATTCTTAATGGGCTCTACACATAAAGCATGATTGCAAAATGCCAAAGAGTGCATAAATGAAATCTATTTCTTATAAACATTGAGCTTATTTTTCCTACCCTACTTCATAATAGAAAGAAGCAATGCTTAGTGACATCAAAAATTCAATGTAGACATCGTATCACCTTGATAAAATAATTAGTTCTTCCCTTGTGTTTGGTAATAAAACAAAATAAGGCCACATCCAACATCCTGCAAGAACATGCTAGAGCATCTGTCACTATACAATTGACAAACATAGTAAACTCCTGATAGAATACAAAATCAAAATCACACCAGGGTTGCTGTGTTGTGTTATATGCATAGTTTATCCATTGTTGGATATGGATGAAATAAGTACCGCCTCTTGAACATTAATAGGAAAAATCATTATCAAACCATGAACCATCATTATGCCCTACAAAAGACTTCCCTTAAGGTTGATTTTCATCTTCTAACTACCTTCCTCTGTTGCTATGAAAATCCACCAATACCATCAAACAACAAAGAATGAATGGTTGGCTCCAAGAAAAAACAAATAAATTAATTTTATTTTCTTGTTATCTATCAACTTTCCATGTGTCATGTGCCTGGAAAAATCAGATCTAAAAAAATGCTTAATTTTACCCAATAGAATTTGAGATGATGATGTCTACCCCATGGGTTGACAAGGTAATATAAAAAAGAACATAAAAATCTCAAATCCAAATGTCAAATTCTAATTGAGTAATAGTTAACCATAGTAAACCTAGTTGGAACCCTTAATTACTTATTTAATAAGAATATATGTATTACAAAAAGATTTGGTTAGATTTTGTGTAAACTTTTATTAAAAATTATTTATTATTTAGATCATATTAAAATATAAATCTCATGACATTTGATGAACTTTCACATTATTTAGCTGCCATCCTCTTTATTTAGTGTTTTTAGTTGAGTTTTGTCTTACATATATAAACTAAACAAGTAAAATGGTCAAATATTTTGTAAGGGAAAACCCTCAAGTACTTCCCCTCATTTCAAGGATGGTATCCATGGTAAACCCTAGAATCTTCAGGGCACAAGGTCGGTTAACAACAGGGCTCAAAGCCATTACAAAAATATACTTGTTATGAGCTCAACATGTCACGTGGGAATTGAACCTCAGTGGGGAGGATAACAAGAGCTCAACATGTCACGTGGGAATTGAAACTCAGTGGGGAGGATAACAAATTATGCTCAACATGTCACTTGCGAGAATTGAACCCGGGTAGGGAGGATAACAATTTCGAATTGACATTTTATTTAGAATGATTAAAAGTTAAAATTGATAACTTTGAAACATGTATTTATTTTCATTACTTGGTTATTGTAAGTGTGAAAAGTTAATAAAATAAAATTTCACATTATTTAATCATTCTCTTGTTTTATCTTTTGCAAGTGAGCACACACACACACACACACATTTATTATTAAACTAAATTGATCATTTATTATGTGTGCACACTAATCTAAATTTTTTATTATTATTTCTCATAACTCTACATTAACCCAACTTGCATGGAAATGCTCAATAATAAAAAGATAACACTTGTAGCATAGCGTGATGTGGCATATGTTCTTACTATTTTACTATTTTCCTTAGGAGGGGCATTCTTAACCCCAGATTTCCCTAATGAACAATGCACTCTTTTGTTGATTTTACATGCATGGCATGGGTGCTGATTACATGTGTGGTTGGCTAGATATTTTCTTCATGCAAAAATATCTCATGATGACCATTTACTCATGATATAACAAATATGCATTCGTGTTGAAAGTGTATGGATGATGCTTATAAAAAATAGAAACAAATACGCCATGTATCTCAAAATACGGTTGTCCAAAACCAAGGGAAATAAAATCCAAATTATCCTCTTGTTGCATTATGAAATTTTCTTCAATGCTTATTTGAAATGGAAAGTGTAGATAGGTGCCTTCAATCATCCAACTCTTGCTATATTATAAATTTAATCTCTATAGATAGTAGAGAAACCAATGTTACATTTGTGTCTTCCAATCAAGGAAATAGAGCTAATATCATCGCAGTCATGGAAACCTTGTTCTTTATCACATGAGACAATAGAAGACCCTGAAATTTCATCATCCTCCAAGGGTATTTATACAAGATTTATCATTCTCAAATCATTAAAATTTCCATCATGTTTAGATATTTGAAATTGAAATTCACCATAAGTTACCAAACCCTTGTTCTCTTTGGAAATGATGATGGTCATGGAATGTCTTCATGCAAGTGTATATTAGCATCAAAAGATGCTTCTTCCAGAACAAGATGGAATGCATAGTCTTCAATGGGATCTTGAACCTCAAGATCTTCTTCATGATGTAGTGCAACAAGGTCTTTAAGAGCTTCATCACATTTCTCATCTGAAATCTCATGTGTACGTGGCTAATTTGATGAAAGAGAAAGTTGATCCTCCAAGGAATCCTCATGAAACTCATTTCCAAGCTTCTCATGGTTCGACGCACCACCTTCTCAACAAGAGACTTCAATGCTTCAACTTTTTTTCTATGTTGGTAACCAATACCTTGAAAGTGTTACCATGAAATGAAAGCATAAGATATTATGATCTCCCTTACCTTTTCATGGTAAACATCAAATAAAACTTGGACATCTTGAGGCTCATCAACTAGATCTTCAACATGTTTTCCTTCTTCATAACTAAGAACTCGATATTTGTAAAATTCTTGAATTGAACTATAAATAAAGATATTTCCCCTCTACAAAGATTTTCAAACCATATATTTGCATCTTCCTACAAATTATATACAAACATTTTCATCATGACATCCTCGTGGACAACATTAAGATTTGAAATAAAATCAATGAAAGATGTAATATATTGTGTAGCTAAACAATGGTATCCATGCAAACTTGGAGCACAATTGAACCATTTTGGTGGAGGAATATCATTTGGATATTTAGGGACACCATTTTGGTGGAGAATATCATTTGGATATTTAGGGAAACTTGAGAAATCTAATGGACCAAACAACTCAGCCTCCCATTTTCGAGAAGTGACAATATTTTTTCACCTCAAAATCTTTTGTATGAAAATTTAATATCAAATTTGAAAGCATATTTGCCATCATACCTCGTTCCATATTAATGGAGTTGCTAGAGGAGGCCTCAAATGTCATTAAACCTTGCTATATTTCCTCACCTTTATAAACAAAATGTCACTTCAAAATCTTTCAGAGTAGGGCTTGTTAAGTTTTGAGCTATTATTAGGTTTATTTTCAATTTACTAGATAACAATAGCATAGGTAGGATCACTAACAGGAACACAATCACAATATACACAACATGTATCCTAGGAAACCCTCATGGGGGAGAAAACCCAACAAAAACTTCCTTAATACAAATAATCAATACAATGCCAAGACAATAAACCAAAACACTAGAGAATATCCAACACTGAGAAATGTGCCTCTCTCTTCCTTCTTCTCCCAACTGTAGCTACCAAACTTGCACACTTGATGAGCGAATGAGTGAGTGAGATAATGAGGCATTGGCTTCCTTTATTTATACAAGTTGGAAAACGCTGGAAAGGTGTCTTCACTGGGTAGGGCCAACTTGTCTTCTTAATGGTTGAAACCACATTAATTATGCCTAGGGGCCGACTTCTTAATTTTCATAATACAATTAGGGTTTGACCAATCCACAAAAGGGGATTTGGTCAATTACAATGCCTGACATGATCAATGGATTGATCTAATGAATAATGACTCAATAATAAATAGAATACTCTTTGCAGTTACAATATTTCAACACTCCCCCTTAACAAGAAGGGTATTCTACAACATCATCAGGAGAGAGAGAGGGCATCAACTTCAACAACATCTAGAACACTGAGGCATATCTATAAATCATCGAAATTTTTTCTCATCATCAATATCATCATCCACATCAAGGAGTTGGAATGGCATCATCATCATTTGCATCAACATAGATTATTATAACACTAATACATCATCATCATCAATAACAACACGAGGCTGATACAACATCAATAACAACAACATCACAAAACGAAGGATGGATCATCATCAACATCAACATTAAGCTGGAAATCTTCAACATGAAGCTGACATCTCATCAACATCAACACAAAGTTGGAAATCTTTAGCACGAAAATGACATCTTGACAACATCAACACGAAGCTGACATCACAACAACATCAACACGAAGTTGACATCACAACAACATCATCACGAAGTTGGAAATCCTCAGCACAAGGCTGGAATCACAACAACATCAACATGAAGCTAAAAATATTCAGCACACATCTGGCATCACAACAACATCAACAGAAAGTTGGAAATATTCAGCACAAGGATGGCATCACAACACTACTCCCCCTTTCGAGGGAGGTCCTTTCAGAATACACCAAGCTTATCTCGAAAGTGCTCAAACTTTACACGAGACAGAGGCTTGGTCAACACATTTGCAACCTGTTCATTTGTGCCAACATAATGGAGATTTATGGCTCCTCTCTGCATCATATCACAAATGTAATGATACCAAATTTCTCTGTGTTTTGACTTGTCATGGAACACGAGGTTCTCTGTCATTTTTATGCAACTCTGGTTATCACATAGAATCATGGTTGGTTCCATCTCCAGATCAAATAGACCTGTCAACAACTTCCGAAGCCATATGGATTCACAACTGGCGGGACATGCAACAATGTATTCTGCTTCTGTTGTGCTGAGAGCAATACTTGATTGATTCCTACTATGCCATGAGATCATGGTTGATTCCAGACTAAAACAACATCCTGCGGTGCTCTTTCTGTCAGAGACACTTCCAGCCCAATCTGAATTGGTATATCCACGCAGTTTGAAGTCATGATCTCCATTATAATTGAGACCAAAATCCAACGTACCCTTAAGGTATCTCATCACATGTTTTGCAACAACAATGTGAACACGTCTGTGTTCTACCAAAAATTCACTCAAGGTGTTCACAACAAAACATATATCTGGCATGGTGTTCAGCAGATACATAAATGAACCAATGATCTGTCTGTACAACGTAGGATTAACCAATTCTGACGAAGTGTCAACCAAGAGCTTCAACTTTGTTTCCATGGGTGTATTCATGGATTTGCACTCCAAAATATTAAACCTCTTCAGTATTTCAATTGCATACTTCCCTTGGTTAAGGAAGATCTTCTATGGGATCTGCTAGACCTTAAGACCTAAGAAATAGTGCATTAGGCCAAGGTCTTTC
The DNA here is from genome assembly GCA_900067695.1 of Picea abies. Taxonomy (NCBI): domain Eukaryota; kingdom Viridiplantae; phylum Streptophyta; class Pinopsida; order Pinales; family Pinaceae; genus Picea; species Picea abies. The sequence continues at coordinate 3,983 of CBVK0101751643.1, read as the reverse complement.
ATCTCAAATTTTGCAGTGAGATTCTTCTTACAATCAATGATGATCTTTTCTTCTCCAATTAGAAATAAGTTGTCCACATACAACAACAATATAACATGTTCATCATTCAGAACCTTGAAGTAAAGGTTAGATTTAACTTTACTCTTGGTAAAGCCCAAGCTCGTCAGGAAACTGTCAATTCTTCCATACCAAGCTCTAGGAGCTTGTTTCAATCCATACAGAGCCTTCTTCAATCTGCATACATGAGTCTTTTTGTCTTCAACTTCAAACCCTTGAGGTTGTTCTATATACACTTCTTCTATGACACCATTTAAGAAAGTTGTTTTCACGTACATCTGATGTGACTTCCATTTCATCTTAGCTGCAAGGGCTATGATGGTTCTGATTGAAGTGTATCTGGCAATAAGAGTAGCCATCTCTTCATAATCAATGCCTTCCTTTTGAGAAAAACCACGAGCTACAAATCTTGCTTTATATTTCTTAATACTTCCATCAATAGCATGTTTTATCTTGTATAGCCATTTGGAAGATACTACATCCTTGCTCTTTGGTCTGGGAACTATTTTCCATACATCATTCTTTATAATGGATTGGTATTCTTCTATCATGGCATCTGACCATTCTTTCTTCTGAATGGATTCTTCAAAGCAAGTAGCTTCCTTCTCTAAGAGATCACACATCAAAGCCATATAACTGGAAAATGGTTTGGGTTTGTTGACTTGTCTCATGGTTCCTTCGGGGGCACCATACTTCTCTCCATATTGAATAATTTCCCTTGCCTAGACTAGCTTTCTCTTGTGAGAGATCGTCTTCTAGGGAGGTTCTTGAGATTCATTATGTCATGATCTTCTGGAATCTCCTCATCGGGGGAAGTTATGACTTCCCTCACTAGTTCTGCAACTATGGGAGCTATAGGTCTTCTTCACATACTTCTTCAAGCTGGCATATTCTTGATTTCTTGAGTGTTGCATCTTCATCAAAGGTTACATATTTGTTAATCTCAATATGATGGTAACCTAGTATATAAATTCTGAAGGCCTTTGAGACCTCACATTATCCAAAAATATTCCCTTCTTTCCTGAAGGGTCAAGCTTGGGTCTCTTCTCTTTCGGAATGTGTACAAATACTGGACATCCAAATATTTTGAGATGGCTTACTTCTGGTTTCTTTCCGGAGAACATCTCTTCGGGGGTTTTGAACCCAATTCTTCTATGGGATAATCTGTTTTGTACATACATTGATGTTCTTGCTGCTTCTGCCCATAAGTGCATTGGAAGATCTTGATCGTGGATCATAATCTTCACTACTTCAATTATAGTTCAGTTCTTTCTTTTTGCTACACCATTTTGTTGAGGATTGTAGGGAGTGGTGAGTTCCCTCTTGATCTCAACATCTTTACAAAAGTTTACAAACTCTTTTGAGGTATATTCTCCTCCATTATTTGACCTGAGTATCTTGATCTTTCTTTTAGAGAGATTCTCTATCAAGGCTTTGAATTCCTTGAATTTACCAAACACTTCATCTTTTGATTTCAAAAAGTAAACCCAGGTTTTGCAAGAATAGTCATCAATAAAAGATACATAGTATACATACCCACCAATGGAGGTTGATGGCATTGGGCCACATACATTTGAGTGAATGAGCTCTAGGAATCCTTCTAATTTATTATTTCTCTTCGGGAAAGGGTTCTTGATGTTCTTTCCTTGTGCACATTCATTGCACACACCTTCATGGTCAACCTTAGACCTGTAACTTCCTTGCAAATCCTGTAACTTCCTTGAATTTCTGGTAGACCTGTAACTTCCTCAAAATCTAAGGCACTTAGGAAGGTTGCCCATTTCCACCTTAACAACCTTTCTACTCACTTTAGGTCAGTGATTTTTCAACATACTTGGGGAATTTTGAAAAAGATCAATTTAGATGTTTTCTTTAGAATAAGATGGATGGTGGAATTTACCACGACTAATTCATATCCAATTGGGTTATGGAGTCAAGACCAATGAACAAGAGAGTTTGAATATGATGAAGAGGCATGGTTAGACTATTAATAATATTCTCTAACCAACCACATGGATCTTATTCAATATGTAGAAATTAAAGGAGGGCCCTTCCAAAGAAGCACCTCACAACCCAAAACAACCAAGTATAACATGCAACCATGAACAAGAAAAGGGACAATGCCAGCCTATCAATATGAAGAAGTGACAACAACAATATCCATTAAATGAATAGTGATTATAGAAAGAGATCTAGAGGGTTAAACCTTGACCTTGACCTTGACATCTTCTTATTGGAGAAAATTTCCCTTCTTCAATAGCATTTTGTAAGAGTAATTCCAGTTGTGAAATCAACCCATAAAAAGTACTAAAAATATGAAAACCTGAACTTGAAATTGTCCTTTTTCCAATCTTCCCAAATATATCCAACTAAATGATTGGAGGGGAGTACATGTCTTTCAACCATGCCTTTAACAAATAAGAAAGATCTCCTTTTATAGTGTTCACCTCCAACAACTCTCCTATAAATTACCAATTTTTTAGAAGGCCCTAGATTCCTCCTAAGGTGGAGTGGTCCCTTACTATTTACCTTTTAATTGGATAAAATGCCTTGAACAGGTCTACATCGCCACTTATCATCTCTCTATTTTATGGTATCTTCTTAAAGCATGAATTTATTCTTCATTTGAATGCTCATCCATGTAAACAATGCCACATGGCATCTCCTCATGCAAAGAGCTTTCCTTTAAATATGTAGAAAATGCCTTGAACAAAGTATTCTCACCCCAGATCTCTCCTCAAAGGTGAAACACGCTTCCAAATATGTAAAAGTGTATCAAATAATGTGTCCTCAACCCAAAGGACCTACATGGTGAAATATGTCTCCAAATATGTGAAACATGCCTTGAACATTATGTCTTTACCCGTAATTCCTATTCAAATGTGAAATACACCTCCAAATATGTGAGAGTTCTTTAATTAAGGTTTTTCTCACCCTTTCTTTCCTTCAACATGTCCTAGACACTTCCTTGAATAGGGAATTCATTATTAAGTGGACCTTTGACCATGTCAAGTGCAATTTTAGTGACAAATGGCACCTTTCCATGTAGGGTGTTTCTCCCTTGTGCTCATCAACTCCCTCATTAATAGGTTTTTATTCAAATCATGGGTTCATCTTCCTCCTTTAAACCAACATTTCACACCTTCGATCTTTCCCTAAATGATAAGTATAATGATGCTTGGGTAAGATTGAAAATGGTGGATGACCTCTAATCCTACAACCTATCACTATCACTGAACTACAAGGATCTATTATACTTGGTAAGAAAACTAATCCAATGAAAATGAAAAATAAGACATGTATTTTCAAGGGGTAACGATCTAAATCCATATGGGGAATGCACTCCCTTGCAGGGTGCAGGAGAACTACAAAATCTCTACATGATGTACCTACAAGGTGAATCAAAGGGATGGTTGTTCATGATGAGATGGATAAAAAACTTTACATCTATGAAACATGATGCAAAATGTCTTCAATCCTAATTTATTAAAAAAGAATTGAGAATGTTTAATTACCTACTCATTGTCAAGGGGATCTATAGATAAGTCATGAGCCCTAAATACCAAAGAGAGCATAAATGAAATCTAATTCTTGGAAACATCGAGATTATTTTACCTACCCTACTCTACAATAGAAAGATGCAATATTAAGTGAAATCAAAGAGCTAATGTAGTGATTGTATCACCTTAATAAAAACATTAGTTTAGGTTGTCTCAACATCTCCTTCTAATATGAGGCCCCTTTGGGTTGTGTGATACCATCTTGTCACCATATCTTTTTAAGGTTTTAGAATCCATCCTCAATTAGAGTATTTGGGAGGCTTTGAGGTTTGTAGTGTTAATATTATGGTAGCTGCGGGAGGTATTTACCCCCATGTCTGAACCTGACGAGAATAGAAGACTCTGGAAAGCAAGAGAAACCCTAAT